>CAUYUJ010022479.1:0-122992 GCA_963575745.1 Prorocentrum cordatum
GGGGTGCGCAAGGGGTGGTCTCCGAGCGCGGCGTCTATGCGGGCCATGGCGCAGGGCGTGGCAGGTGTGGCACTTTCTCGACCCCGCAAGGGGGTGCGCAGGGGGTGGTTTCCGAGCGCGGCGTCTATGCGGGCCATGGCGCAGGGCGTGGCAGGTGTGGCACTTTCTCTGCCTCGCAGGGGGTGCGCAGGGGGTGGTCTCCGAGCGCGGCGCCAATGCGGGCCATGGCGCAGGGCGTAGCAGGTGTGGCACTTTCCTCGCCCCGTAGGGGGTGCGCAGGGGGTGGTCTCCGAGCGCGGCGTCTATGCGGGCCATGGCGCAGGGCGTGGCAGGTGTGGCACTTTCTCGACCTCGTAGGGGGTGCGCAGCGGGTGGTCTCCGAGCGCGGCGTCTATGCGGGCCATGGCGCAGGGCGTGGCAGGTGTTGCCTTTTCTCGACCTCGTAGGGGGTGCGCAGGGGGTGGTCTCCGAGCGCGGCGTCTATGCGGGCCATGGCGCAGGGCGTGGCAGGTGCGGCACTTTCCTCACCCCGTAGGGGGTGCGCAGGGGGTGGTCTCCGAGCGCGGCGTCTATGCGGGTCATGTCGCAGGGCGTGGCAGGTGTGGCACTTTCTCGACCCCGTAGGGGGTGCGCAGGGGGTGGTCTCCGAGCGCGGCGTCTATGCGGGCCATGGCGCAGAACGCGGCCGCAGCAACATTTCCTCCACAGCAGGACTGTAAACACTCTGGCTCGAGTTGAACGCACGATACGTTTTTCCCCACATGTTCCGTGGGGTTATGGTTTTCTTCTCTGCTGCGCCGCACCCGCGACACTCACACCTCACTCTTCCCTTCCTCCCCTGCTCCATCGCACTACATGGCAGGAGGCTCTATGCGGGCCATGGCGCAGGGTACGGCAGTCGTGGCACTTTCTCGTTACCAGACGGGGTGCGCAAGGGGTGGTCCCTCAGCGCGGCCTCTATGCGTGCCAGTCTCGCAGGGCGTGGCAGGCGTGGCACTTTCTCGACACCACAGGGGGTTCGCTGGGGGTGGTCTCCCTATCCATTTCGGGCTCGGAAAGCGCGGCAGGCGTGGCACTTCCTCGACACCATAGGGGGTGCGCTGGGGGTGGTTGCCCTATCCGTTTCGGGCTCGCAAAGCGCGGCAGGCGTGGCACTTCCTCGACATCTCAGGGGGTGCGCTGGGGGTGGTTGCCCTATCCGTTTCGGGCTCGCACAGCGTGGCAGGCGTGGCAGTTCCTCGACACCATAGGGGGTGCGCTGGGGGTGGTTTCTCTATCCGTTTCGGGCTCGCAAAGCGTGGCAGGCGTGGCACTTCCTCGACACCATAGGGGGTGCGCTGGGGGTGGTCTCCCTATCCGTTTCGGGCTCGTAAAGCGTGTCGGGCGTGGCACTTCCTCGGCACCACAAGGGGGTGCGCCGGGGGTGGTCTCCCTATCCGTTTCGGGCTCGCAAAGCGCTGCAGGCGTAGCACTTCCTCGACATCTCTCGACATCTCAGGGGGTGCGCTGGGAGAGGTCTCCCTATCCGTTTCGTGTTCACAAAGCGTGGCAGGCGTTGCACTTCCTCGACACCATAGGGGGTGCGCTGGGGGTGGTTGCCCTATCCGTTTCGGGCTCGCATAGCATGGCAGGCGTGGCACTTCCTCGACACCACAGGGGGTGCGCTGGGGGTGGTCTCCCTATCCGTTTCGGGCTCGCAAAGCGCGGCAGGCGTGGCATTTTCTCGACACCACAGGGGGTGGTCTCCCTATCCGTTTCGGGCTCGCAAAGCGCGGCAGGCGTGGCAGTTCCTCGACACCACAGGGGCTGCGCTGGGGGTGGTCTCATTATCCGTTTCGGTCTTGCAAACCGTGGCAGGCGTTGCACTTCCTTGGCGCCAAAGGGGGTGCGCTGGGGGTGGTCTCCCTATCCGTTTCAGGCACGCAAAGCGTGGCAGGCGTGGCCATTCCTCGACACCACAGGGGGTGCGCTGGGGGTGGTCTCCCTATCCATTTCGGGTTCGCAAATCGTGGCAGGCGTGGCATTTCCTCGACACCATCGTTTCGGGCTCGCAAAGCGCGGCGGGCGTGGCACTTCCTCGACACCACAAAGGGGTGCGCTGGAGGTGGTCTCCCTATCCGTTTCGGGCTCGCAAAGCGTGGCGGGCGTGGCACTTCCTCGACACGACAGGGGTGCGCCGGGGGTGCTCTGCCTATCCATTTCGGTCTCGCAAAGCGTGGCAGGCGTGCCACTTCCTCGACATCACAGGGGGTGCGCTGGGGGTGGTCTCCCTATCCGTTTCGGTCTTGCAAAGCGTGGCAGGCGTTGCACTTCCTCGACACCACAGGAGCTGCGCTGGGGGTGGTTGCCCTATCCGTTTCGGGTTCGCAAAGCGTGGCAGGCGTGGCACTTCCTCGACACCATAAGGGGCTGCGCTGGGGGTGGTTGCCCTATCCGTTTCGGGCTCGCAAAGCGCGGCAGGCGTGGCAGTTCCTCGACACCACAGGGGCTGCGCTGGGGGTGGTCTGCCTATCCGTTTCGGGCTCGCAAAGCGTGGCAGGCGTGGCATTTTCTCGACACCACAGGGGGTGCGCCGGGGGTGGTCTCCCTATCCGTTTCGCGTTCGCAAATCGTGGCAGGCGTGGCAGTTCCTCGACACCACAGGGGCTGGGCTGGGGGTGGTCTCCCTATCCGTTTCGGTCTTGCAAACCGTGGCAGGCGTTGCACTTCCTCGACACCACAGGGGGTGCGCTGGGGGTGGTCTCCCTATCCGTTTCGGGCTCGCAAAGCGTGGCGGGCGTGGCACTTCCTCGACATCTCAGGGGGTGCGCTGGGGGTGGTCTCCCTATCCGTTTCGGATTCGTAAAGCGTGGCAGGGAAGAAACTTTCTCGACACCATAGGGGCTGCGCAGGAGGTGGTCCCTGAGCGCGGCCGCTATGCACGACGGTCGTCCAGGGCAAAGCAGGCGTGGCATTTTCTCGACGCCAAACGGGGTGCGCAGGGGGTGGTCCCTCACCGCGGCCGCTATGCGCGCTGGTCGTCCAGGGCATAGCAGGCGTGGCACTTTCTCGACACCATAAAAGGTGCGCAGGGGTTGGTCCCTCACCGCGGCCACTATGCATGGCGGTCGTCCAGGGCATAGCAAGCGTGGCGCTTTCTCGACGCCAGACGGGGTGCGCAGGGGGTGGTCCCTCACCGCGGCCGCTATGCGCGCCGGTCGTCCAGGTCACCGGGCTCGCAAAGTGTGGCTGGCGCGGCGCTTCTCCTCTTCCACCTCTCCTCTTGAGTGGCGTCACCAACGGTATCGGCAGGGCAACGGCCACCAACATCATTCTCACATGCTTCACTTCAGCTATCGTCACTCCAGCCATATAAGTATGTGGGGTTCCTCGGTAGCGTAATTGTTGCTGGCCCCGAGGCCTGGCGAGGGCCCCCTGATGCCGAAAGCCGCCAAACACTTTCCGTCGTTTTTTTTCTCACGACGCGAGCATGTCCGGGGTGCCAGCAGGCGTTCGAGTAGAAGGTCGACGACCGAATCGATTTACCCCCGATTTTTTTCGTTGAGTCATCAAATGGTATGCATAACTTGTTCGATGTATATCCAAGGACAATTTCAATGTTGGGGTTCATGGATTTTGTAGTCGATCTATTACTCGAACCATGCGTAAGACCCCTTGTCTACCGTCGCCCAGCTGTGGCTGGCCGGGCTGACCCCGGTCGGAAGTCGGCCGAGCCCCGGCCGGCCACGACGCGCAGCCACGTTGCGTCGCCCGCGTGCGACGCTGGGCTTGGGCGGACTGGACCGCCGCAGCCAGGAGCCGCCCGAGCCATTTTCTGGGGGGTGCCAACCGTCAGGAGCGAAACAAGGACGTACACGTACATGAATCCATGTTGGTTGCGAAGGTATGCATAGCGCGAGCGCTCGAAGCATGCGGACTGGCCTCGCGGAGTGGGGGTCCGTACTCATGTGCGTGCCTGGGCGCGTGCGTCCTGTGTGGGCTCCCTACACCGACCACCTCGCCGGCCCTGGCCTGTCGAGGAGACGCAAACATAGGGAGTAGGGCGCGGATCTCGAATAAGGAACACAGTTACCTAAGCGTAACCTTTCGCAGCTCCCCGTGGACTTCTTGGATCTGCGCCGGAACCTCTCGGCTGCGCCTCCAGCGTGGACCTCCGAAAGTTAATGCTTCTGCAGTGTTCTCTTCTTCCAAGATCGGCGACGGGTCCCATACCAAATCCTCGCGCTCCGTCGCCACGTTGGGCGGCGCTGGCGCCATGTTCCGGGGGTGCGTTCCCCGAGCTGTGGTCGGAGGATCGTGCCACATCGCTGATGCATGGCCGATGTATCAAAGATGCGTCGGCGACGCCGGCGATGCACTGGCGCCGTCGGCGTGCAGAACATCGGGCTCCACATTGAGCTGCATCGCCGACGCATCGACGATCTGGCGCCCACGCGCCAGACCCACGCATCCCTAGTCAATGTTGGCGCGCCCGACCTTGGGGCCAGGGGTTGGGCCCAAGATCGTGGGCTCCCGTGGTGGGCTCAAGATCGAGGGCCCTGATCGAGAGGTGCGCCCAAGATTGTGGGCCTGGGGGTGGGGTCAAGATCGAGGGGCCCTGATCGAGGGGTGAGCCCAAGATCGAGGGGTGCACCCAAGATCGTGGGCCCTGGACTCGTCCCGCCAGCGTGCGCCCGATGCTGGGCCCCAGGACCAGGCCAGAGGCCTCCCTCGAGGCCTCCGCCCATCGTGGGTGCCAAGGCCGCGGAGCGCTCCGCCGAGCGGAGCGCCCACCGCAGCGTGCGGCAAGCGAGGCGCGGCCGACCTCTGCGGCGCCCCGACGATGATCCTCAGGACGTGCGTTACTCCAGGCCTCCCAGGTGGGGTCCGAGGATCGTGGAGCTAGATTTTCTCCACGCCGACGGCGCCGATGCATCGCCAATGCATCGGCGATGCGCGTTGGCGATGCGGCGCGATCCTCCGACACTACCTACTCGGACCCCTATTTGGGAGGCTTCCAAGGACGTGTGTTAGGCAGATGTGTGTGCCACGCCGTCCAGCTACGCCGACAGACCACTGCATCGCCTGCGCCGTACCGGCAGGCTTCGACGGACGCGCACATGCTGGCGCCAATTCACGGTCTGAGGATAATCGACCCGCGCTGGCGCTGGGTTGGCCAGGTGGATGCAGTTGGCGCCCCCCAGTCCTCGGCGTTTTCCCGCCAATTGCCTCGGTCGCGGCCCGGCCGCGCAGCGGCCTTCCGAAGCGCGGCCCGCAGTGTACTGAGGTCCGCTCCGGGGGCTGTCCGCTGCTCGGAGGACGGCAGCCCAGTCGGCCGCTGGCGCCTCCTCGCGTTGAGGGAGAGGGAGGAGGACGACGAGGACGATCAGATGACGGTGAGTTGAGACAGTGGTAGTTGGCCTTCGGGAGGGTCCCTTGTTGCCACGGCCGGACGCAGCTCGGCTTTCTGGTACTCATTGACCCCGTGGTTTGTCCAGGGACCGAATCTTAGCTGCAGTGGTCTAAACTTGCCCTGCTCCGAGACGAGGACAAGAACGATGGGTGAGGAGACGTATGACCTCAGTACACAAAAGAAGATGCGTCAGCGGTGCGACGAGGACCAGGACAAGGACGAGGATGAGGAGGGGGGGGAGGGAGGGACGGAAAACGAGGTGGAGGAGGAGGAGGAGGAGGAGAAATAAGAGGATGGAGGAGGGATGGAGGCAAGGCGTCCGCACGTTTTGGTTTTGTTTGTACCAATGCCCAGAGCTGTCGGGCTTCCTGCTCGGGCCCGTCTCTTGCCCAAGCGGCGTGCTCTGCGGCGCCAGCGGAGGCGGGCGGCCGCGCTCCTCTTCCTCTTCCACATCCTCCTCCCCCTCGCAGTCGAGCGGTCGGTTCTCCTGCTGTTTTGCCTGCTTTTCATCTCTTGCTGGCCCGCTACGCTATCGGTTCAAGCATGATCAGTGCACCGTGCCCGCCTTATCCACGCCTTAAGATATCCTCCCGCTGACCAGGTACCATCCGCTTCCCAAACAAATCTAATACTTCACGTTCGCCCGTTGCATCTAGTTCTGTGGTTGGTAGCGGAGAAGGTCCGCCCCTGTTCCCACCGCGGCCGGCATGTCTCGCCATGCATCGACTTCGCCAGCATCCCACTCTCACCGCATCTACAAGGAATCGCCTTCAACATCACCGCCTTCAGCATCATTGTTTTCGTGCAGTTCTTCCCCATCGTTTTGGCAGGGAATGCCGCTTTGGGGCACGTCGGGGCTGCAACAGCCCGCCCGCCAGGTTCAGTGACCGGGAGCGAGCACAAATCTCATCGAGGACAACATCACGAATTATTCCACATACCCACCAAAGACAACGTCACCAAGATCTACAAAGGCCGCCCTGCGAGTCATCCTGAGCATGCGCGGACTGTGTCTTGGCAGCTCCGTGGGCCCCAAATTTTCAGCGCCCCCGCTTGCGGGGGTAGCGTCAGGCGTTAGACAATTGCTCGGTACAACGTTCACATTTGCGGCGTCATAACAAGGTCCCGAGCTCTTTGGGACTGTGTCTCGAGAACCCTGAGAGAAGGAACCAGAGAAGAGGTGCCCAGCGACTACGTCGCCAGAGTTCGGCGGGAAGACGCTGGAGGGCGCGACGACTGGGACGCCATCGCTGCGAGGCACCATACCTGGGGACCGATCCTTTGTCAACTACGCGGGCCGGCCAGCCGGGCAGGACGGGGTCCTGATGTGCACTTTCCTAGACGATCGTGTTATTTGTGCTGCTCGCAGCGACCGCGCCTCGTGCGCCGCGACTGTGTCGCGGATTGCACCGAGTACCGTGAACGCTCCACATGCATGGCGGAAGCATGCGCCCAATGCGCTGGCGAGGAGGATCGCGTCCAGGGCAAGTACCTTTGGCGACTCATGCAAAACCGTTTCAGGATTCGGGCCTCCAGAACCTCCACGACCGGTGGAGGGAGCTACACTCCGGATGGAAGGCCATCGGAGCGGGCGTGGTCCCATTGCAAGCTGCATCGCCTGCGTGGACGCGCGACAGTGGCGACGCGCCTCACCGGCGCGCCTAGGGGCCCGAGAACCCGGCTCGCCACTACTGGGTGCGTGAGGTAATGATCCGGTCAGTGTCGACTTCCGACCTCAACGAGTTTCGCGGGGCAGCGCGATGCGTCTCGTCGCGCCCTACCCGAACGCCGCGCCAACGCGTGGGCGCGGCCCTGGGCAAGGGAGGCCTCGTCAACGGCAGCCCAGCGATGCCGATGACCTTCCTCGTGCGCAGCTCGGCCGAACGAAGGGCCCAGCTGGGCGAGGCGGAGCGCGCGCCCGCGGCGTCGGTTCTAATGAACTTCAACCGGCTGCCGCGGGGGCACGTCGTCGACCTCCTGGCGACTTCCGCAATCGGGCGCAGCAAGCCGGGCAATTCATGATCGGGCCCGAGGGTCTCGTTTTCCTCCTGCTGCGCGCCGTTGGCGCGTCGAACGCTCAACTCGCTGCGCTCCTGCAGCGCCGCAGCGCGGCCTGCCCCGCGAACGCTCAGCAGCCCGCCCGCGCGGCGGGGCGGCTGCAACGCCGCGGGCCCGCGGTCGAGGCGTCGCCGGGCAACCTCGCGTCGGCGGCCCATGCCGCCCAACGCGCGCCCGCGCAGTAGCAGAAGTGGGGGGGCGGGGGCCCTGCCGCGACGGGGCCAGCACCGAGCCCCGCTGCGCAGGCCGAGGCCGCGCCGCTGCGCCCCCGGCGCGGCACCTCCGGCGCGCGGGGCGCGCCGGGTAGCGGGGATCGATCGCCGGCGCTGATGCCGCCTGCGCGCGCGGCGAGGGGGTCGCCGCCGACGACCCCGAGCTGCCCGACATTCCCGTGGAACAACGTGTTGCGCACTTCTTTTGGGCTCGCGAGCGCTCCGGAACACGCCGGCGCAGACTCGACGGCCACAGGCCCGCGCGCGGCGCCAGGGGGGCCATCGAGCAGAAGGGCGAGGGCAAGGGCGATGGCGACCGCGCATTCATGACCTCCGGGGGCCAGGGCATCGGGCATTGGTTCGCCGCGGCAACCCATGGGCCCTGGCGGGGTGCGTCTCGCGTGCCGCGAGTGCGACTCTGAGGGGCGCTATTGTCCCCGGCGCCGCCGGCGTGGGCGCGCTCTGTTCCTCGGCGCCTGCGCGCCGACGTCGCCGCCGGCGTCGTCGCGCCCGCCGCTTGCTCGCGCCCGCCACTTGCGCTACCGGGCCAGCAGGGGCCCCCGGGACCTTCCGATCATTGGCCCGCGCCGGGAGGTTACTCGGTCCAGATGGTCGGGGATGCCGCTGGAATTTTTCGGCCTGTGGCCGACGGGGTCGGGGGCGGTGATCTTTTGCAGAGCGTTGGCCCTTGGAATGGCATGGGCGACCGGCCCCAGCGGCGCCCGCGCCGCGGCCTTTGGCGCCAGCTGCTGCTCCAGGTTCTCCGTCGGACGGCTCGCGGCAACCGATTGGCCGCGACGTGCGACCATAGGTCAACTTGCAGAGGGGCATCGTCGCCACCCCCGCCCTTTTTGCGCGAGACCGATTTGCGACGACTGCGACGGGAGATGGCCGCGCTCATGGGCCGCGCGCAACCCTCAGCACCGGCGGCATCAGCAGCTCCAGCAGCCCCAGAGGCATCACTGCTTTCGACACAGCCACAGTGGTGGACGCAGGTGAGTGGCGCATTCCCATTGGGACAAACCCAGGAGCACGAATGGGCGGGCGACCTCGGCGCGTGCGTCGTCGCGCCCTCAATGCAGTCTGCCGACGTGCAGTTGCCGAGCTTGGCCGACGCGCCCGCGGTCGCAGCCCTCGGCCCTCGGCATCAGCGCGCCATGTTGGTCGAGTTCTATGTGGCCACCGCAGTCCGCGCTGGCAGCTGCGTCGCCGCCAGTGCCGGGCCCCCCCAGGTCCTCGTTCAATCCGAACAGCCGCGTCGACGTGAGCCAACCATTCAGGGGAGTGGCCACGCGGTAGCCGATCTGGCCGCAACGCGCGCGCCGCCCTCGGCCGCGCGCTGCGAAGGCACCTCGACGAGCGCCGCTTGGGGGGCGAAGATAAAATGACTTCTGCCGTCGGGTGCGCCTTCCTCCTGGACGGCTGCAAAGTTTACGCCTTTGCGGTGCCGCGCAGGGGTTGGAACTTTTCCAGCCGCCGGGGGGGCGGGCGCCCCTGGCGGCGAAAAAGTTACTCCATGCCGTTCTGCGCCCGCTCAACCACAGCGCCTAGCTGGCGCCCGGGCTCGCGCGGCAGCAATGTGAGCAACGGCGTCAGACCGCGCGGAGTTGGACAGAGACGCCTGTTCATCCTCCTCCAGTGCCGGCCGCTGCGCCGGCTGCTCCGCCTTCCTCACTTTGTTGTTCGCTGGGTTGTAAGCTTGTTATAACTCCAGCCAACCCTCTCGCAACCCAGTAGTAACGCTGCCATAACATATCTAACTCGGCCGTAAGGTCTACTAACCTTCGGAGGAGTTAGTAACCAAATATGTAGAGGTATGAGGTTATAAAAGACTTACATTGTCACCAACATAACCTAGTTATAACTGTATGTAACGTGTACACCGTACATACCAACACATAGTACCCACACACATGTACAACAGTTGCATTTCGATCTGTATCGCACCATACGTACACACGTGCGTGCACACATTTAGCGTTTGCGATTGTCGTACATGTGCGTGAACTTGTGTTTGACATCGGTAATCGCATTCTTGCCATCAGCCATGCATCGTTGACCGCTGCCTTCCGACATCGCGAGTCTGAAGTTGTATGGGACATCGTCGATTGTCTTGGGCGCCATCCGACTATCTGCTCACGTTCCGTAGCTTGTTTTGGCTTTGGTGTGGTTCAGTTTCTCTGGCAGCGGCGATCGTATATCGTGATTTGTGCGTTCGCATATCTATCCAGCTTGTTTTCAGTCATGCACTCTGGAGCGGCAGACGTTCAACAGTTTAAGGCCACGGCATGCTACAGAGAGCTCAAAATGTTGTGCGACGAGTACGACGCCGAGAGCAAAGAGTCAGCAGGCAACGTGGAGCTGAAGGACCGCATCCTCGCGGTGTGCCACAAATACCAGCATTCGTACCAGCAGGTGTTCCACTGCAAGCAGGTGGGCGCCATGGAGAGCAACCGCGGAGGCGAAGGCGTCCAGTGGCGTCGCGCGCACGGGCGCGTGCAGGTCATCAAGACGTCAGGTTTCTCTTTGGCCGCCATCATGAACAATGCCGTGGCTGGCGAAGACGACCCCTGCACCAAGGAGTACGCAAAGTACACGGTGAAGCAGTGTGCCAAGCACCCGTGTTTCGCAAAGTACCAGGAGGACGAGATTCGAATTGGGGCGTGGGGGGCAACGCATGCTCTTCACGGGTTTGCCTGCGTCCACGACCGCGTCAAGAGCGAGTGCGAGAGCTTGACGAAGGACGGCTACATGGACCTCGACGTCGTGTGCAACCGAGACATGAGGGGTCTACTCAGGGACGCGATCGTCAACGGTGTCAAGTTTACCGTCGTGAAGTGGGTCGTCCACGCGGCGTTGCCCATGGTTGCCAAAATCGTCGGCGACGCTCTTAACACGGTGCAGCAGACGTCCGAAGGTTGTCCCCCTTTCTTCTTTCCTCCGATGTCCTCCTCCCCCTTCTTTTCTTTTTTCATAGTATCCTTTCAGCCCCCTTTCGTTAGCGCGATAGTCGTCGTCTGCGTGTTTCGTGGTTTGTGTGCAGCGACAGTCAATTGCGGCATCGGTTGTTGTTGCCACGGCAGCGGCGGGCGCATCATATAGGCGGGGAGTGGTTCATGCGAGACTTGGTTCCAGGACCTGTTGAGCATCATTGACGTGGCGTCCCCCATGGGCGCGCAGCCCGACTGGAAGGCCGTCGCCAAGAAGGCGTTGAAGTCACAGCCTCCGAGAGCAATGGACATCCCAGACATGGTATACTACATCATCAAGTGGGGCGGCATGCCCAGCGGTGGTTTGATCAAGGAGCTAGCGCCCCTGCTCAACCACTGCGCGCCTCCCGACCGCGTGGTGTCAGGCTTGTTCTTCAAGCAGCTGGCGGAGCTCAAGTTCCCCATCGACTGCATGCCAGCGCACGTGGTGAATGCCGTCCTGTTTCGGCACGCCGCGGCGGAGGACTGCGCGAGGGACGGGTTCGCAGGGTGTGTCACCAAGCCCGACTTGGCCATGCTCTCGAAGCCCGACAAACGCCAGGCGGTGACGCAGGCGAACGGCGCCCTGATGCGCGCGAAGGCCATGCTCGAGGAAGTGGAGTTGGACCCGTCAGTGAAAGAGTCGTTGAAGGGCCAGCTCATGATCGACGTCGTGGACTCAAGGCGAATATCAAGGGCACGAGCTCCGATGGCAAGGGCAAGGACGCCACGGGGAAGAAGGGGTTGGTGGCGATCCTTGAGGAGTTCACCGCCAAGTTGGACGGCAACCCAGGTGATGGCCCGACGCATCCATCAGAAGATGGTGCCGCCTCGTCAGCTTTGGCGACAAATTTCGCGCAGTATACCGACGGTGGCGAGGCTTCGGGCTTGGGCCATACCACCGCGCGCAACAAGGACATCGTTGTCGGCGCGCTTGAGACTCCGAAAGCCACCCGAGGGTACGCCGCTGGCAATGGTGGATATTTGGAAGATAACGGATGTCAGTGGCAATGGTACTGTTACTTTCAAGAATTTGAAATTTGACGGCACGCTTGACGACGATAGCACAACATCCAAACCATTGCAGGAAGTCGAAGAGCTGTTCCAGACTTGCAAGGCTAGGAAGTTCATGGCCAACTATCCCAACTGCGATGCTGTCAACGACAAGGACTGCATCACTTTCGAGCTCAAGGGCATGATCTTTGCCGCGCTTAATGCGCTGCATCGCAAACTCGGGGTGCAGCACGCCAGGCCCATGAAGAAACCTGTAAGGGCAGTGCTTGCCACGAAGGAGCTCGGCATTGGATGCTACGTCGCAGTGCCTGGTACTCGGTCCGTTGTGCCGCAGACGAAGGACGTCGCGGCGTGCCCGCCCAGGGCTCTCGAGGTCAGCGCCCCCGTGGACGGCGCCCCGAAGATGTTCATCATGCCGTCGCCGCCGACCGATGAGTTCGCTGGCCAGTATTGGTGCCTCCGCGTGGAGTCTGACAGGGCCAAGTGCAACTGCGAGCTCACCGTGCTTACGGTGAAAGCGAAGCGCCCCGTGGTCGGCGAGAAGATGTCGGGCCCAACGGTCGACATCACCATCCCGTGCGCCACGAACTTCAAGAAGGTTGCAGAGCACGAGGAGCTCGTGCTTCACTTGAAGGCGGTTGCCACTACAAAAAAGGCGAAGATATCTGAGCCCGTTCTTCAATCGAAGCGGGCTCGCAAGTCTGCGTGAGATCGCTGGGCATTCGCATGCGTGCGTCGCTCAGCGCGCGCACGCGGCTATCAGGATTGGGCGGGTGGGGAGCTCCAATTGTGGGCGAGCCCCAAGCGCCATATGAACGTGGCACGCTTTAGAGTTTGATGCGTAGTTCGGCCGATTACACACTCGTCGGCCCTTATCGCGTCAATCGCTGTCGCTACCATAGCACGTCACACTTTCATCACTAATCGATGCAGTTGCCAGCGTGGCTCAATTGGTCAAGCATGGCTTTCGAACTCAAGCCAGCTTTTGAGGTCATCGGCCCTGGCGGTGCGAGCGTGCACATCCGCATCTACGAAGTTGGCGGCACGCAGTTCTTCAGCTTAAGTTCAAACAGGCTCGCCGACAAGCTGCGCCTGCATGGGCTCAGGAGCAAGGAGCGCGACAGGCCGTCGAGTCGGACTACGCTGATCAACGACATACGCAAGCTCAAGGACGAGGCCGTCTATTTGGAGTGCAAGGTGAGAAACAAGCGCTGGACCAGGGAAGCGCTGTCGCGCTTGCTTGTGGCCGAAGATACGTTCAAGGGGGTCACGTTGCCTGCGATGGGCGATGAGCCGTCCCGCAGCATCAAGGTCGTCCTGAACAAGCCTGGGGTGCCTGACCTTCTGGTCGGGTGCAACCCGTCGGCGCTCGCGTACTTGTCGAGGGTGATGCGGGCCCAGTTCGATGCCTTCGACAACGCGAAGCAGCGCAAGCAGGAGTCCCCGATCGCGAACTTGGGTCTCATGCACATGTGGGTCACCAACAAGAACGGTCGGGCTTGCGTTCGGGCTTGTAAGGAGAGCGGCGACGGCGCCAAGGCCAGCAAGTACTTCAGGCTGGACAAGCACGGCAACTCTGTCGAGGTCGCGGCGGAGAAGGCTCAGTCCTGGCAGGTCGGCGATGGCGTCGCCGAGGCTCATTCTTGCGCGGAGGGCGCGGGGGCGGCAAGTGAGGAGGAGGACGATCGAGTAAGAGCTCGTGACTGATGCACGGTAGCACGGTGCCTGTGTAGAGCGTGCGACGCGGGGTTGTTTTGCATTCTCAGTCGTGTGTAGAGCGCATGCGTTGGGAGTTGAGCATTCGCTTCGTGGGCGGAGATGTTGCGTCATGTCGCCAATCACTGCGGGCTCGGCGGTCGTGTTGAGGAGCGCCGTGCAACAACACTTAACATGATAGGATACACAACTCGTCAATCGTAGTCGTGCCCATCATCCGCATCCTTCTACCGCGCGCATGCTCCCCTAAACATATCGTCAGCACCGCCCATGTGACACATTGTGCGCTCTGCGTATGTACACCCACGTTACTACTCGGCCATCGCGGCACATTCAGGACATTGCTATCACATGAAGCATTGGTTCGTTAGCATGCCAACTGTAGACCACCAGTGGCCGACTGACCGATGCGACCCCCACTACCATCATCACCGCCATCGCTTCTGACACCTACGCTGAGGATCTCATACGAACGATGGTCGACACATGCCTGCCGACGCCCTTGCTTCAGCCCCCATCAGCGATTTCATGACGCCCCGTATATGTATGTATATGTCTATGTATGATCATCGTCATTGCCATGAGTCACCATCATCAACCGTTGCTCTGATCAGTACAGAAATTATGGGCAAAGTAACGTCCACCATCGTTGTCATCGCCATTGCCGTTCTGGCTTTCCCGAGCCTTTGAGCACCGCTCGGGGCTCCAGCGCGCACGCGCCCCACGGGCCCGACGCTCCAGCGCGCCGTCGTGCTGCGCTCCTCCATCGCGTGCCATGGACGAGCACGCGCAGGAGCTTGCGGCCTACGTGCGCGAACACGCGATCCCTGTGCCAGTTGCCATCCTCACATACGGTGAGGTGCACCACGGCAAGTCGGTCTGGGCGTCGCGGATCGTCGAGGAGTCCGGCATCGTGTCCGTCAAGGTGGACCTGAGGCAGGTCATGCGAGATCCTGGGCTGGACGGAGCGTCGTACGACCAGGGTGGCTCCTCGCCGAAGACCATCTTGAGCGTGTTCGGCCAGAACACATTCATGCGCGCCGTGAAGGAGGTCGTGCACGGCGTTCTCGCGGCCGCGGAGCAGCTGATTCTCGAGCCCGACATCAAGGGCGTCGTGGTCTTGATCAATTGCTCCAAGGGCTGCCATCGCAGCAACACGTTGGGGAGGGCCACCAAGGAGTGCTTGAACTACGTGCGCAACGGCGACAGCAACAGGGTGTTCAACGTGGAGTGCTTTCACATGTTCAACCTCAAGACCTCTGAGCACCAGAGGGCCATCGCGCAGGCGAAGCAGTGGGCCACCAAGCCGTGGGCCATGATCGCCGATCCTCTCGATCGCGGTTACGCGTTCGACGTGGTGTCGCAGAGGACCGAGAGCCAGCAGAACTACGACGAGATGTGGTCGATGATGGCGAGCATCAACAAGCACCATGAGACGGATAACGGCAACTGGGTGTTGCTGGCTGGCGCTCCGCCTGCAGGCGCCACCGACCTCGGCGACGTGCAGCGCGCTCCGAGGCCGTCGTCCACGGGCGCGCGTCGCCCCACGACGCCACCACGGAGGGCCGACGACGACGACGAGGTCGTGGAGGCGCAGCCGAAGAATAGGCCCAAGGCCGAGGCGGTGGCCAAGCATGGGCCGACACCGCCAGCCACGGCGCCGCCAGCCTACCTCAAGGGCGGCGCAGCGGCTGCCGCGGCCACATCGGCTGCCACGCCGACGGACGTCGTGACGAGCGCCTTGCAGGCCGTGGTGCTGGCGCTGCAGGCCCAGCAGACCGCGCCGCCACCCGCGGTGCCCGCGGCGCCGCCGCCGTCGATCGCGGTGCCGAAGGTGGTGCCGCCGACGGCCTCGCCCTTCATGCAGGCGCCGCAGGCGGCGGCGGCGCCGCTGGCAGGACCACCGCAGGCGCGGCTACTAACCGTCAAATGCCAATGCACCTCCACCTATAGGGGGAAAGGGTGCTACCTCACGGGGTGGGGGAGGGAAGGGGGTGGGGGATGGGGTTAGGCAATAGTTAGTCTGCATTGGAGCCATCGTGGGCCGTCGCACGCAACTGGCGCACAGCCTCGCAAGTCTGTATCTGCGAGCTCCCCCAGCAGACAGTGCTAGGCACTCGCGGGGGAGCTCGCGGGTGGCGACTTGCGGTGCATCATGGCGGCCCAGTGGCACTGGGCCTTCGAGAGAACAAGAACCCCCCCCCCAGGTCGCGAGGGGGGGGGGCCAGGAAAACGGAGAGGACAGGACGATGGATGAGGTATGATATAATGAAGGGAAGGGTGGTGGTGTGCGAGGAGGATGATGACGATGATGATGAGGAGGATGAGGAGGTGGATGATGAGGATAAGAGTCCCAGGAC
The DNA here is from genome assembly GCA_963575745.1 of Prorocentrum cordatum. NCBI lineage: Eukaryota > Dinophyceae > Prorocentrales > Prorocentraceae > Prorocentrum > Prorocentrum cordatum. The sequence goes on from CAUYUJ010022479.1 coordinate 15,722, forward strand.
AGTGTCCAAATCCCTGACGCGTTAAACTGGTAGCCCCTTGGGCTCTCTTGGCTGTTCGCCCGCAGGGCTCCGGGAGGCACTCGGGTGAACACCAACCGACATGCTCAACTCTCGGACGCCTTAAACAGGGAGGAGGAGGAGGAGAAGGAGGAGGAGGAGGAGGAGGAGGGTGACGATGATGATGAGGAGGAGGAGGAGCATGATGAGGGTCGCCCGAAGGGCGTGCCGCCCGAGCCGTGGGAGATCTTCGAGTTCGACCCGCGCGCCTGGTCGACGGTCCTGCGCCGTGCTGGCGTTGACGACACCTCTCGCATGGAGCTGTTCCTGCTGGCGCAGCTCGGCGACGAAGGCAAGCGGGAGGCCAACCAGGTCATCCCGAATGTGCTGAAGCAGCAGGCCGACGGCACCGAGGTGCGTAACGTGAGCGCCTTCGTGCACAGCTGCGTGCGCAATGCACGCCACAGGTCGACGGGCGGACACGTGTACACCTTGAGTTGTTCACGTCGCATTGGGCTGTGGGCGCACATCAGATCGATGATCGAGCTCGTGCGATTGGTCTAGAGTTGGATGATGAGGTGTTGGGGCGTTGCCCAGTGGGCAACGCCCCAATGTGATGACCATCATCGAGACGTCGGTCCAGTTCGAATGATCGTCGAACGTGCGGCCGATTCGGTCGCGATCGTTTGGGCCAACTTCGGGGCTCGCGAACGTCGGGCGTACCCGTGTCGTTCGCAGATCGTACGCCCACGGCCCAGCGCGAGTGGCATACTCAAGTATCGCGAGCCGCTCGTATCAGGGTTGGCATCCAGTATGAGCCGACGATTTGAGCGACTTGCTGCTCGGCGTGAGCGGCTCGCGCGCCGCTCGCTGCGAGCAGCCCCGCACTCGCGCGCAGCCCGCGCGCATCTCGCGCGCAGTTTGGCGCGCGGGCGCCCGCGTGCGCCCGGGGGTCCAGAGGGCAGCGTGCCCTGGACCCGTAGGAATTTTAATAGGGGGCCATCTGGCCCCGTAAGTGCAGAGGCCCAATCCGAGTCATGCACGGTCCCATGGGTCCTGGGGCTTCGAGGCCCATCACGTCCAGGGGGTCCTGGGGGGGCCGAGTCCAGGAGCACGCCAGTTAAGTGATGTGCAGCGCGCGCAGTGGGCTTACGGACCACTTCCCACGCCTTTTCGAGAGCCCGCTGCAGCGTGCTCAACATGTGTCCGCGCGCGATGCGCGGAGGCAACCTGGCCCCCTCCTCCTCCTCCAATGCAGTGTGCCGCTATCTGTTTTGAGCATGTTGGGGAAGGGGCGTGAGCACGATTGATTTGGGAATGGCTCGTGACAGCAACGAGGTGTCGACGCATGCGACGACCACGGCAACCATGACGAGACGCATGACGGTGACGGCGTCGACGACGTCGGCGTCGGCGACGGCGACGATGGCGACGTCGACGGCTACAAACTGCTGCCAGCTTGGGGGCCTCCTGGGCCCCATCGTTATCGGCTTCGGCTATCTGCTGACTGTCGTCGTCGTCGTCGGCGTGCCCGCTATCGATGCGACAATCGATTATCGCGCACAATGTCATGACATGTTCACGCCACACTCCCGCTCACGTAATTTCATTTGGGCTCATCGTCGACCATGCACGCTCGCATGTACATCGATGGCATCTCGCAAACGCGGGGCCAGCAGCTCGGTGAGCGGCGGCACCGCGAAGCTACAACGTGGTGAGTTATACGAGAAGCTAGCGCAGTGCGGCACGAAAACTGGGGCGGTGAGGGCGCTGAGCGCGCTACAAGAGGCAGGTGTGCTGCAGGAGGGCGTCCTGCATGGTAGCCCGTCAGCCCTCAGACGGCAGTTGCGCGAGCCAGTCGCCCAGCACGGCCATGCAATGGCGCCGTACGGGGCCGTCATTCAGCAGTTCGGCTTGGGGTTGCCAGAACTTCGCCGTTGGGATTATATACACCCAATGGCGTTTCTGAATTACGCGTGCGGCAGGTCGCCACATTTTGCCAAGATCATGGCGGAATGTTGCACTGGCCGCCCACTTCGCATCATCATTTACATCGACGAAGCGCGCCTTGGCAACCCACTTCGCCCTGAGAAATCGCGAACACTACAGGCGATCTATTGGGCGTTTGCGGATTGGCCGCAGTGGTTGCTCCAGCGAACAATGGCATGGCCGACTTTCGGCGCGATTCGATCAACGTTGGTGGAGAAATTGCCCGGCAAAGTGGCAGGCCTCATGCGCAGGATCATGCGCGTGTTCTTCCCTCCCGAAGGGCACTCGTTCAAGCGCGGCGTCAGCCTCCCCACGCACGACGGGCATGAATTCATTGTCACAGCAACGTTTAGTGGATTTCTATTTGACGAAAAAGCTCATAACCAAATTGCTGCCACGAAAGGCGCAAGTGGTACTAAGCCGTGTATCACATGCAAGAACGTGTTCAACCGCGTACCCGATGCAGCGCTCGTCCCTGGCGCGGCGTCGATCCGTTGCTGGGGCCGCGCGCCGCTTGACGAGTACACGAACGACGAGGTCTACGAGGCATACGACCACATTGCAACCAGTCCCGTCGATCAGCGAGCCTTGCTGCAGCAGTGCCTTGGCATCAAAGTCGTGGATGAGGGCATCATTGAAGATCGGTACCTGAGGCAGATCTATAAGCCAATCGACCATACGCTACGAGATCCCATGCACATATTCTTGAACAGTGGCATTGCCAACGTTGAGATCGCTTATCTATGGCAGGCGGTTCGCGCTCACGACTTCAAGCTCGAGGCGATGCAGGACTACATGATGCAGTGGCGCATGCCCAATCGACATGGCAAGGTCGATCGCAAGTGGCTTAGCAAGAACAGGTTTGGGACGATGTGCACATGCCTATCATCATTCTCTGGTATTTTGCTGACCATGATCCCAATCCTCGTGTGCTTTCTCCAGGACGTCGTTCCTCGCGGAAGCCCTTTGCAGGAGCATAAGCGATGTTTTGTTGCGTTGGCAATGATAGTCGGTATACGTTCGCAGATTGGACCGTCAGATGCGATGGAGTACGTTGACGTGTTAGATGGCTTGCTGAGGGTGCACGGCGAGATGTTCACTCGCTTGTATCCAGCTGCAGCGAGGCCGAAATTCCACCAGGCCCTGCACTTGCCTGAGAACATGAGGTACGTGGGCAAATGGCTGTCGTGCTTCGTGACGGAGAGAACGCACAGGATTGCCAAGCGATGTGCGTTATATGTATTCCGACACATCGACAACCCAGTGATCAAAGATATCCTTTCCAGGCAGATGGTTGCCTTCACTGGTGATTTAAGCTTGTTCCAAACAAAATACCTTGGCCCCTGGTCTGAGCAAGATGTGCTGGGCACGACATTCCACGTGTCGAACTTGGCCGTGCTACGGCGCGGACAGGTCGCCCGCGGGGACATGTTGTACGTGTCCTCGGACGAGGTTGTGGTTGCCGATGATTTCTGGCAATCCCCTGGTGGCGATGGCATTGTCGCTCGCGTGACGAGGTGTCGCAAGAGCGGACTGGGTCATAACTGTTGGGAACCAATTGATGAAAGGATCATCGTGGATTGTGATGACATCGTCGATGCAGTTACGTGGTGCATCGTGCAAGGCACGATCCGCCGAGTTATTCCTCCAGCCAGAGTCCTTGCAAAGCAACTGTCCACTGATGGTGATATCATGTTCTAATTCTCGGCCCTTCGTCTCATGCGTGCGCTGTTTCACTTCGTGGTCGCGGATGTCGGTGCTGTTATGGTTCGTCGTTCAATGCTTCGCACATTGCCCAATAAAATCATCACGTCGGTCATCGTATTGTCTTATCGTCGCCAATCACACTCACGCGCGCGCCCCATGTAGTATGTCACGTTCGCACTTGTCGCTATCCGTATCGTTTTCGTAGCTGTCTGGCTCAGCAACGCTTTGTTTGTTTGGCTCGGCTCGTCGATCTCATCACGAGTGCCTCATGTCAAGCATTCCAAGTGCCGATGCGTTCCGCCGCGCAGTCAAGGATACCCACGGCGCCGTGCTCCCTGAACTCCCAACGTCGCCCATGGAATGGAACAGAGAGGAGGATTTCGTGCGCCCAGGCGACGTCGCATTCGCGACGTCGTCGGGGCGGGCCCCCCCGTTGCGCGCCCACGCGCTGCCGGGGGCCGTGTGGCAGCTCATCGGCGCCATCCGCGACGACGGTGAGTGCGACAGCCGCGAGATGAACGATCGTGTATGGCAGTTTGGCTACTACGTGCTCACGTACGCCGACTTCTGCTACGATGATATCATCGAGGTGATGAACGTCCAGGGCGGTGCCAAATGGACGCTCGGTGATGAGCGTTGTCGAGCCAATCTGGCCGTGGGGCTCGCGCCAGCTTGCCCATCAGGCTTCCACGCCGTCTACGCGCTGATGTGGCAACCGAAGGCGGGCTTCGGTGACTTCGGCGGTCTGACCTGCGCGGCGCATGGGACCGTGGTCGGAGCAACGTTTGTGGGTCACATTCCGTCTTGGATTGCCCGTAGCATCAATGACAATGCAAGCGACCCCGGTGCATCCATGCAGTTGCGAGTGGTTGTTCGAGGCGAGGTATCTCTTTATACAAGGGCGTGTTCTCTATATCTTGAAACGCATCAGCGAAAAACATCATCAACACCATCCTCATCATCATCGTCGTCCAGTCACTACGTCTTTGTCGTCACCGTCGGTTGTCGACCTCGCAACCCCGCCTGCGCCGCCAGCGTTTGAACGTGCATGTATGTCCAACAACAGCGGCGCATTGATGACCGATGATTGTCAAGCTCACGCGTTGTCCTCGCGCAACCCACTGCATGGCATGCGATGTCCAATTGTCGGTTACACCGTCGGCTGCCGACGTGATGGATTGTCGAGCGACTCGCCGATATCAATGATACGCACCGTGCATTACGCCACACAGCATCGACAACCGCGAAACGGTTGCTTATACATGCGTATACGATACCAGATGACGAACTACAACACACGATACTCGATGCGAGGAGGAGGGTGAGGAGGAGGAGGAGGAGGAAGATGGGAAGGAGAGGGAGGACGGGGAGGAGGGGGAGGGGGGGGAGGAGGATGCGGAGGGGAGGGTGAGAGAGGAGGAGGGAGGTCGTCGTTGACGTTGGCGTCGGGGTGTGATCTTCGGTGGCATTGTCGCCCCCATTACGTGCAGACCCAATCCGCTCGTTCGGCAAGCGGGGCCCTTCCGTTGTGCACAAAAAATCCGCCCTTTAGTTGTTCGAGAGCGGCGCCCTTTAGCGTCGCATGCACTGTGCCCTTTAGTTGTATGAGGCGGAGCCCTTTGGTTGTGCAAGCATGGGGCCCTTGATGCCATCGAATGTCGAATGTGCATCGTCGTTGTCCATTAGCTGCTCTCGTCGATTGTCGAACGATCGTCGCCGCTGGTCGTAGCTATAGCCGCGTGTGCTCGAAGACCGGACATTGGCGAGTCTACGCGACCATGCTGAATCTGTACAAAGCCTCCCTGAACTTCATCAGTCGGGAGCAACAGATCTTCGGCGACGCGTGGACTGGCCTGGAGGACGTCGGATTGTCAACGGGGTGATGTGGGAGAGCGCAGCGGGAAACTACAGAGCCATGTGTGTGTAGATACAGAGAGAGAGAGAGAGAAATAGAGAGACAGAGAGACAGAGAGAGAGAGAGAGAGAGAGAGAGAGAGAAAGAGAGCGAGAGAGAGAGAGAGAGAGAGGCAGAGGCAGAGAGAGGGAGCGGGGGAGGGATAGTGCAACGATGACATGACGACGACGACGACGATATACGCGATCTTACGATTACGCCACCCACGCACCCCCCCGTCTTCTGCCGACCCCCAACAGGAATCTCGCCAGTCTCGCGCATCGCATTTCTTGGAGGCCGTGAAGAGCCTCCCCCAGGACATCGACGACAGCACTGTTGCGTTGGCGGCGTTGGCTGAACCCACGCATATCTTCAAGGACGAGCAACGGGGTGCAATGGCGTCGGCCATCTCTTTGCGCATGAAGGGCGGGCGCGCCAGCAGTTCGGGGACCTCGCAGACTCAGACTCACTTGCACCTGTGCCATTACTTAACAGAGGGGCTTTGGGGGACCATTATGGATAAGGACAACTCCTGGGAAATTAAGAAGGAGACGATGGCCGACTTCCTCATGCAGATCGGGGTGCGTCACCCGTCGGACCCTACGGTCAAAGACGTGTTGGCCATCTTGTCTCATTGTCACGGCCGCTCGCTCCAGCCCGATGAGGCGTACGACCAGCTCCACAAATTCAAACTGAAGATGTCCGCCAAGAGGCTGATCACCCCTGGCCAGATGGGGTTGCTGAACTACCCCTTGGACCCCGAGGACTTCGTGAAGCAGTACCCGCGGGCGTACGCCGACGGCGATGGCCCCGTCAAGACGAGGATTGAGCCAATGCAGATCAAGCAGATGGCACGGAAAGATTTGATGCCTGCGAGGTCCACCAACTTGGCAATCGGGGGGAGGCAGCGGGCCGCGGGGAGTTCGTCGGCCAAGGTTGCCAGTCGGAAGGAGCGAAGCGACGACCTCGCGGAGCTGCTGCTGCGCAGGTTGAAGGACGACGGCGGGTCTCCAACTCGCAAGAGGCGCTACGCCTCGAAGGGCCCTGCAGTCGCGGCGTGCCTCGCGATCGAGGACCAGCGTGCCTGCGGGGAGGTGGCGGTCGAGGTGGAGGGGGGCGACGGGCCGCCTGCAGACGCAGCCGCGCCCGCTCCAGCAGGCATTGCGGCTATCGTCGCGGCCGGCAAGAAGGTGTTGGAGAATGCGAAGGGTACGAGGAAGAAGAAAGGGAGCGACTCCGACGAGGATGAGGCCTCCGACGACGAGGAGGTCCCCTTGCTGGGTGGCAAGCCCGCCGCGGCGGTTCCACCCCGCAAAAGGCCCTCCGCGGCGCCTGCCTGCAAGAGGCCCTCGGCGGCGCCGAGTGCCGCGGGCAGCAAGAAGGCCAAGGTCTCCGAGACCACGGCGGAGCTCTTGCGGCGCCTCCCAAAGGACTTCTCCAAGAGCTTCTTGAAGCGAGAGGTGGCCAGGCGGATCTCGCGTGGGGCTTTCACCACGCGTGGCTACGCGCTCTTCAAGAAGACAGACAAGGTGGCGGCCTCCGCGGCTCACAACGTGGCCGCCCGCTTTTGGGACCAGGTGCACGGCTGAGTTGGGCACGTGCACTCGTGCGGTCAGCTGTGTGCGCTACATGGGCCATATAAAAAAATCGAGTGTCAGGAAGATATGCAATGTCTTGCGTCGGTGCCAACAACTTCCGGTTTTCGCAACATGCACGTTCGAATGCGACATTATATGCGATTGTGTAACAGTCGGTTGTCGATCATACATGTGCTGTATACGTATATAGTAGTTAAAACGCATGCGTAACCTAGATATAACCTGTACCGTTTTGGACAACATACGTGACTAGTTATAGCTACTTGCAGAAGTTATAACCAGCTTACAACACAACGAACAACAAAGCAATGTCGACGTCCAACAGCGACGATAGGGGGTGCACCATCTGCCTCGCGGCCCCCCAGCTCAGCGAGCGGGTGGTGTGTCTGTTTTTGACGCCGCATCTTGCGTCGAACATGCCGCTTGTTTCGGCGGCAGGCAGACGCCCGTTTGGCGCGCTGCCCGGCGCGCCGCGGACAAGCCGACGCCATCGCCGAGTTCCGCATCATTGGCGCGGGTCGTGGGCCGACGGTCCCAGCGCCTGTGGCTCCGACCCGCGCGGCAGCAGACAGCGCGCCCGCGGTCCCGGCAATTGCGCGGGCAGCCCGCGCTGTGTCGATCGGACACGGAGGTGCCGTTGGAGATCGCGCCGCAGCAGGACCTGGCGCAGCCCCCCCGGCCTGCCCCCGCCTTTGGGGCGCCTCGGCCAGACCTCGTGCGGTCGCCGGGCAGAGCGCCCCGCTTCTTGTCCGCCGCGGGCGCGGTAGTTCCCTGCGACGCCCGGCTGGACATGCGCATGCCGCCGCGCTGGCCGACGTTCCCGTGGTGGCCGACTTCGTCGGGTACAGGCCCGAGTCCATCAAGCGACTCGCTGTGCTACCTGGCGGGCGCCGACCTGCCAGGTGGCCGATTGGGTGTCATCGTCAATGTTGGCGCCCAGGCCAACTTCTGGGCGCTGCGTTTCGTCGCGATTCTGGCGCGCGAGGCTCAGCGAGCCAAATTGCATCCTACCGTGGAGAAGTTGTCGTCTCCACTTTGCGCGGCTGGAGTCGGCGACGGATCGCAGTGGCGAGTGGCGAGGTCTTTTGCCCCATCGCAACGTCTTCCCGCGACGGCGTGACCAGCCAGCGCCGCGCGCGCGCCGTGGGGGGCGCAGGTGCTGATCTCCCTGCTCTGTTGGGTCGCAATCCATGCAGTCCAACAACGAAGTGGTGGAGACGCGCGTGGACCACGGGGGAATATCGCGTTTTCAGGGCCAGGCTGCCACGCGAACGCGCGGGGCCCCGGCGCCGTGCACTTCGACCTCGTGTCGGCGCCGAGCGGCCACGTGCGCGTCCTTGTCGACGACTGCGACGAACTCGAGCCGCATTCTGCGATGCTGCCGCCCAAGCATCTCGCGCTGCTGGCGGTGGGCAACGATGGCCAGGACTCAAACTGCACCGACGGCCGCGAGTTCCAGAAGCTGGCGGTTCAGCTCCTCGGCCGCAAAGGACGGGCACCCTCGCAAGGTGCGTCCGGGGCCGCGGGCGGCGACCTTCACGCGCGCGCGGGCGTCAGCATCGCGACCCGTGGTCGCGAGCTGGCGTCGACGGGCGTGGCGGCCTTTGCGCCGCCGGGCACTTATCTCTGCGTCGCCCCCCGCTTAGGGCTCGCCCTTAGCGGGGTCGACGTCGCGGGCGGCGTGGTGGGCCCAGACTGCCGCGGCGAGAACACGGTGATCATGTCCAGCGCAGGCCCGCGGACGTACGCGGTCGAGCAGGGCCATCTCCGCAGCGCCGATCGCGGTAGTTTCCAACCTTCCCTCGAACTCCCGCGGTTCTGGAGGCTTTGGACGCGCGGGCATGCGTTCCTCGGCCAGGATTCCACCGCGATAGAGCCAGGCAGCGCATCCGCGGAGTCTCCTGGTGTCTGCGTCACTGGGAGCTCCAAGGAGCTGTCTCGCTAGGATGCGGGCGCGCCAGCCCGCCGGTCGGGGCTCCCAGCAGGACTCCCGCTTGGGACTTGAGCGAGGAAGTACACAACACTAGCATTGCCAGATCACGGATTGGACGTCGTCCGCACCTCCGACTTCGAGGGTGCTATCCAGACGTTGTCAGACAGCGCGTTCCCCGGCGCCAGCTGCAGCGCGCTGTGGATTGCGTCCGGCACGAATAGGGGCGAGTTTCACCGTGTCCCCGACTCCCTCCCTAATTTGTGTGTTTTGTTTAGGGATGCCTACGCCGGGCCAGTGATCTTCGGCTGGCATGGCCCGCAGTGGCGACGACCCGCGGTGCGGCAGATGACCGACGCCCGCGTGCTCCGCTCCAGCACGCGTCGGGCATCTGACGCCAGAGGCCAAGCACAGCAGCGCCACCTTCGCAGTGCTCACCAGGGGACCCAACAAGAACCAGCTGCGCGGGTGCAGCGTCAAGCAGGGGCGCAACGACGATTGGGCGATCGACGGCCGACGTCAGTATTTGGCTCTAATGTGCCGCGAGCTCCTGCGACTTGCGAAGTGCCACTTGGTCAGCAAGTCCTGTTGCACTCCCGAAGGCGCGTCGAGGAAGGTGCGCCGCCGCCGAAGGGCGGCGGCAGTTTGCCCCCCCAGACTCGAAGACTTCTCCGTGTCCAACTGGCAGCCGCAATCACTGCGAGCGCGACGTCCGGGGCCAGGCGCGCCGCGACTTCGTGCACATTTCAACTACAGGCATAGAGATGACGGGCAACCACGGGAGGCGCCTGGCGACTGCGTCGTCGGCGCTTGCCCGACGGCAGAACGCGCGCGACGATGAATGAGGTCCACGTGCCCAAATCACGCATGCATGTCGCAGATGGCCGCTGCGACGAATGCGGCGCCAACCGCGCAGGTCTGGCCCCATGTCCCCTGGACTTCCCGGCCGCTGGCGAGCCAGATTGGACCTGCTAGTGGGGCGACGGCGACCCCCAGGGCAGCCTCGCCTCAGGCTTGCCCGCCGGGTGGTTCTGCGGCTCGTCGACCCCCTGCATTCCCGAGCAAACCGTGCCCGTTCGAATTCCCGAACAAGCCGTGCCCGCCTGAATTGTCGAACGCGCCGCGCCCCTTTAAATTGCCAAACAAGTCAGATCGCCATCTGGCGAGTGCTCGCGCGACATCCGCCAGCCCCTCACCTACCTCACCTCACTCGACTACGGCGCCGATGACGTGGAGGCATGCGGGGGGGGGGGGCGCGGACTAGCAGACTGGCTATTCGCCGCCGCCCTCAGGGCCGGCGAAAATTTTGACTTCTGGCTGCGACCTCAACGACGAGAGCCAGCAGCGAGCCGTGGAGCGATGCGTTCGTCAACGTCAGCCACTAGTCGCCATCGTGGCTCCCGCCAGCCGGCCTTTCGGTCGTTCGGCGACCTTCAACTACAGGCGGATTTACAGCACTTGGCTGCGCGTCTACGAGGACGCAGTCTCACGCGGCCGATTCTGCGGCTACCTAGCGCAGTTGCAGATCGAGCTGGGCGGCTACTTCGCCAACGAGCACCCCGAACCATCGTGGCCGTGCTCCGAGGCGCCGAGGGGCCCTGGCCAGGGGTGCTGGCAGTGCCGGGCGCGGATAGGATCATCTTCGGCCAGCGTGAGCTTGGACCTCGAGATCGCCGCGGGGGCATCTTGAAGAAGACCGCCAGGCTGGTCTCCAACGCCCCGGAGATCCTCGAGCAGTTCGCCGGCCTCCGCTGCCAGGGCAGGCGCAATCACGTCCACGTCGAGAGCCGCAATTTCCAGCTTCGATGCCCAGATTTGGCCATGGAAGATTGCCGAGCGACTCGTCCGGGGCATGGCGGACCTACGCGGCCGTCTGTGGTGCCCGCATCTCGCGAACGATTTTCGCGATTGCGTCCGGTCAGCAGCCTTCCCAGCCGTGGCTACTGGCGCCAGAGGGGGAGGTCAGACGCGAAGTTGCAGCGGCGGAGCGCGCGCTGCACTTGCGAGGCGCGCAGCAAGCGCAATAAGCAGTGTGCTGCTATCCTCATAGCGCGCCGATCCACTGGGGTCGCCCCGGCTGCAGACGGAAAAGGGAACGCCATCGCTCCGCGCCCGCCCGCGACTTTGGCGAGCGCAGATTCGCGGATCCCTGCGTCTTGCAGCGCCCGCGCGCGGGTCAGCACCCGCGAGCGCCAGCGCGACCTGGGAGACCAGATCACTCCAGCGATCAGCAAGATCAGCTACCCAGCGGTGCAGACCCGGGGGCGGCTGGCGGCCGACGACGGGGGCGAAGGTGCATTGGCGCCGGGCGACGCGATGATGCTCGCGACGGCAGATCTCCCGATGGCCCAGCGGGCCGGGAAAGCGGACCAGGCCTTCTGGCGCAGAAGTTGGCCACCAAACTAGACGTTGATTTTCGAGTGAACTCTTTGGACTCAGGAGGACTCGCGACCGATCGGGAGTGCGCTTCCGCGTTCGACGATTGGTTGTCGTGTGGGCCGTGCCCCGCCAGACGAGGATGCACCTTGGGCTGCGCCGGCCCTGGCGACTGGGCGCGATGGCGGGCGCGGCTGCTGCCAAGTTTCGAGGGTCGACGGGCCGAGGGTCGAGGTTCGATCCGTGGTCGCAGATCGAGGATCGAGGACCGATGGGGGGTCGAGGGCGCCGGTCGGGGCGCGGCCCGTCAGCCCGGCTGGCCTAAGCGACCAGCCCGCTCGCTTTATTGAACCGTCCGAGCTGCCCGTCCGCTTGCCAGATTTGCAGGCGCGGGGGTTTGGGGTTTAAAATCCAGCCAGCCCGACTGTGGTTGCGCGTGGGCTGGGTCTGCGTGGGCGGGCTCCGTGGGTTCGGTGCGGCTGGGGCTTCCGGGGGGCATGTCGGTTCCGCGGGTTAATTGGGAGCGGTCCGGGGTTCCATTCTTCAGGTTCTGTCTGGGCTTCCGTGGGTTCGGCGGTTTCGGCGCGGGCTGAACTCCAGCGGGTTCGGCTAGTTCGGTGCCAGGGGGGGGCGGGGGGGGGCCTGGGCAGCATCGGCAGCAGCAGCTGCGGCAGTGGGCGGCCGCCGCATTTTTGGCCCGAGGCCCCCCGCCCTGGCCATCGCTGCGGCGTCGGGCAAGTCGTCTCGGGCGGGCGGGTGTTCGTGGCCATCGTTGAGGCTGGCTTCTCGGCATGAGTAATTATTCAAATGGCAGGCCCAGCGCGGCTTCCGCGCGGCTTGCTCTGTCGCGGGGTGACATGACTTCGCAGAAGATGCCCGATGTTGTACTTGGGCCCGTGTGGGTCCAAACCTCGGCCCTGGCCTGACAGCCCCCCGCCCTCGTCGTCCTCATCCTTTCTCAGTGTTCTTCGAATTATTCCCGCTCCCGCTCGGCATCCTTATTCTGTTTTCCGTCAGCGTTGTTTTCGTTTGCTTCCTATATCTTTTTTTCCACCCTTGTCTTCGGGGGCGTCTGTCCCCTTCCGCGCTATCTTGGATCCGGCAGTTATTGCGATCTCTCTCGCCGGAGGCGGCGGGGGCGGCAGCGTCGAGTCGCGCGGCGCCGTCCGCGCGCCGTGCGAGGAGGCCCGAGGTGGCTGGGCGCGGACCAGGAGACCGCTGACAACGGCGCGCGCGTGCCACGGGCGCGCCTCCCGCCGCGCGGGGTGGCCCAGAGACCAGAGTCGGGCCAGCGACCAGGGGGGGGTGGAACTGACGATCGAGGCGCGAGGCTCGGGGGGGCGAGACGACGCGCAGAGGGGGCGACGAAGGCGGAACTTCGAACTTCGCGGCTCCAGGTGCTTGCGCCCGTCGCCATGTCTGACCTTCTGGGGCGCTCCTCGTGAGCAGCGCAGAAGAGGGGTTTCGACAGCGCCGAAATCTGCTCGCGAACGGTCCACGTGTGTTCTTGCGCGAACGCCCCCGCTTCCACGCAGCCCCCGGCCCGTCGAAGTAACCGCGCAAGGTCGCCATGTCGTCTCGCGCGAGCGAGGTCCCACTCGTTTGGTCGTCCCCGTAGTCGCGGTTGAGTCCGCGCCGAAATTCTGGCCGCGGCGCTCCCCGACGCCCTGCCTCGCTTGAAGTCGACGCGGCAGAGGGGGCTTTGGAAGGATAGGGAGCTTCGAACGTGGATATGCCAGGTTATTTCTTGCTGGCGACGACCCCGAAGTCGCATTGTCTTCTGCGTTCAGAATTTGTCTTTGATGGTTCCCCAAAATCGTTCCCAGGGTCGCCGCAGACGCCGCTCTGGGGGCCGCGCCCCTCCGGCTTGCGACGGCGACGACGGTGGCGATGGGCGGCGGCGACGGTGGCGGCGCCGGCGCCGTCGCCGTCGACGTCATCGTCTCCGTCGTCGTGCGTCGTCGCCGTCGTTGTGCGTCGTCGTTCGCCAGAGGTCCCCGGATGCCCCCGTGGCGCAAACGCCCCGCGTCTGCAGAAATATCAGGAACGAGCCCTTAGTTGAAATTTAATCATACTTCGGGGGCATCTAGAACGAGAGTTTCGAATGGTTATTTTCAACCGCCGCTGTGTGTCGACTGGTTCCACTGGCCATCACAAGGAAGTCTGGGGTGAACGAGCCGTAGAATTCTTGAGGTTCAGGCGTTCCGAGGTTTTTAGGGGGGGGGTGCGCGGCATCGAGGTTGGAGAATGGATGTTTTCGGGCGCGTCTCCTGTCCGGTATCGCTCGTGCTTTATGTTGAACTAGAAGTGTTGGGTCAGAGATGCTCCGTGGTTGTGAAATTATATGGCGGATTTTCCCTGCAAGGCTCCGTTTCTTCCTTGCCTGCCCCGCAACTTCGCGTTTCTTTCCATTCGCCTGCTCCGCTCTCGTCTAGGCCACGGTGCCATTCAACAGAGATGAATCAGTAACCTCTGCGGAAGTTACGCGGATGCGTGGGGAAAACGTATCTTGGGGCTCTTTTCCCCCTTTCCGACGCAGCTCGAACAAAAGGGCCTGCGGGCATGCAGCGAATTGATGGCTCCCGAATCGCCCGCGATCCCGAGCGCGCCGCCTGGCCGAGCGGGGGCGGGTGGCGAGCCCGCTCCTCCTCGGACGCCCCTCGGGTCACCACTCCCTTCAGGGCCTTGGAAGGTGAAACGTAAACCCGCAGTGCCTCGACGCGTAGTCGTGGAGGTCTAGGCTCGCGCCCAAGGCGCATCTAAACAGTGCGCGGCTCAAGGCCCTACTCGGGCCACATCCCCCTGTTCTCTCGGTCCCAAAGGCTGGAAACGGGGGATGGTCGTCCACCAGGTGTACTTGACCTGGCTCTGGGTGGCAACCGTCCTTCTGCGGTCGCCCTTCCTAGTCTTGAGCTTCACTGCTGGCTCGCTCGACCCGGCGATCGGAGCACGTTGTGGCCCCCCGTCGTCGCCGCCGCGCGGCAGGGCACCCGTGCGACGCCAACTCGGCCTCGCACGCGGACAAAGGCAGCAAATTCAAGGACAACCTTAGCAAAGCACGCAGGAGCCCTAAGCTCACGCCCGCCATCAGCACAGTCAGGCTCGCGTAGTAGCCCTCAGTCGTGACTCTTTGCATGGCCACTGAAGTCAACACACTCCCGTCCATCTCCTGCGGCGCCTCGCACAGCTCGGTCGAGCTTCCCTGCGCCGCCGTGGGGAGCGACCCAGCCACTGCAAGCAGCGCCGTCAACAGGGTTGACTGGGCCTGGAAGTCGGTCGGCATGGCCCCGACTCCAGCCACCCTCGAGGCCCCTGGCACGGGCGCCTCCTTCAACCCGCAGCTTTCGCGGAGCCACTCGAGGCGTGTCCTCGGCAACACCTTTGTGCCGAGATCCGCCAGGTTGTTGTCGCCAGCTACGGGCTCGATGGTGATGGCCTTCTTGGCGGCAAGGTGCATGATCCGCCCAGTGCCCTGGCGCCTCGACGGCGCTCTCGCACTCGAGCTGTCGCATCGCCGGCTCGTGCGCGCGCTGTAGCCCATGAACGTGAAGAGCGCCTTCAGCCCGAGTCCTTCGCTGAGGCCTCGAGCTCCAGCGTGCCGTTCGGCTTCGCAGGTGCTAGAGGACTGCGCGTCTTGACGTCAGCTGATCCCGAGCATTGGACACCCGCGCGCAGTGATGTGCACGCTGGTCTGGCCCTTCCGCTTCGTCGTGTCGCCTCGCCTTCCGGAGTCTGTCCGCGCGACCAGGTCGACGATGTCCCGCGGCGCGGTGGGCTTGGCCATCCTCGCGCCCAGGTCCTTCGCGCCCTTCAGGTACCTTGCCAGCCTCTTGAGGGCTCGCATGTCCGCCTCACGGGGCGATGAGATGCACGAGGTCACGTAGTTAATGTCGAAATGGGCATCTTCACGGTCATGAAGGTAGACCAGCAGGCACATGGTCACGCCCTTGAACAGCTTAGCCTCGTCTGTGCTGAGGTCGGGCGTGCCATCCCTGCTTGTCCTGCGTGCCTCCTCCGCCTCCACCCCTGGGGTGGCGCGCGGGTTGCCCTCCTCAAGGCCTAGCGCATCCAGCGCCTTCGTGAGGTACTTCTCGTTGGGCTCACTGTAGGTGGCGTCGGCCTCTCGCGCGCGCCGCTTCCTGGGGAACTCGCAGTCGGCGCCGTCGCCCTGTAGGCCTGACCGCTTCGCCTTGATGTCACTCATGGCCCAGGTCCAGCGCGAAGTCGGACCCTGCGACTCCAGGCGCTGTGCCGTGCATGTCGTCCATGCGCAGCTCCACCAGACATGGGGGCTCGGCGTGCCAGAAGAACTGGGGCGCGGCCGGTGACCGCTCGAAGCCTCTTGCTATGAGCTGCTCCGCGGCGAACTCGACGCAGCGCTTCCCTCCAGCGCGCCGCCCTGGCAACTGCCTCGCGAGCTGCCAAACGTAGTCCTCAGTGTCGCCCTTCGCGCGGCACTCTTCCCGGACTTCGGGTGGGCACTCGACCCGCGCGTCCTCCTCCTCATGGACATGGTAGTGCGCGTCCTCCGCGTCAACAGTGAGGGTGGGCCATCCGTGCTTCAGAGCCACATAGTCCACCGCTCGGCTGTCGGCCATGCTGCTCCCTGGTGTGAAGAGGTCGTCGCGGCACTCCCCCGCTTGAACTCTCGAGCGACGCGCTTTGACTTAGCGATCCTGCATCCGAGGTTCGCGTCCCACTTGTAGACGTGGTCCCAACTTGCGCTGATCCGCTTGCCGGCGGCCTCGCTCCGTTTGACGAGCTTGCCCGCCCCGTGCTGCTTCGGGCCGTCGAGGGCCCGTCCGGTGGAAGCCTCGCTCAACTCCGAGTCCGACGCATCGTGGGGATCAGGGGCATCCATGTCCCTGAGGATCTGCAGGAAGCCAGGGCGAACGTCATCACAGTGCTCAGCTGCTAATCCACTAACTCGGGACCTCGCAAGAGTGCGTCGGTTGTCACCTTCCTCCGCGGGTCGCTTCGACGATCGATCCTGCGGGGGCGCCAGCGGGGGTGCACTCGCTGGCGCTGCGGTCCTCGGCGTCATGGGGGTGTCGTCCCCAGCGCCGCCTCCAGCCGACGTCTGTGTCGCTGGCCCGGCCTGCCTGCCCCCAGCGGTCGCCCCGGCACCGCGCGGCGCGTCTGCCGAGGGCGCCGCCATGGGCGCGCCCGTCTGGGCTGCTGGCCCGCCGCCATGGGCGGCCCCAGTGGACTGGGCAGCAGCGTTCGGGTCTGGCTGAGTCAGAGTCCCAGCTGCCTCTTGCGCCGCCAGGCCTGCGTCCGCTGCGGCAGGGGGCGTAATGATAGGCTCGATCCCGCGCGGGGCCGTGCCCTGCCCTTGGTGCTGCCATGGCATGTGCGTGATCGCCGCCACGGCGGTGCGGTTTAACCTCCGCTCTTCGGGCAGCCTCTTGACGGTCCTGGTCGCGACTAGCCCGCCCGTCTCGAGGGCGCATATGCGCTCGTCGGTGTCGTAGCTCTTCCCCAGCCACACCGCCCTCGCGCAGCCCACGTCACCCGCGTGGTACACCTTGCCTCTCGCCCTGCGATCCTTGCCCCTGGGTGGGCGCGCCAGGACGGACACCCCTTGGGTGGCCATCTCCCTGGCGTAGGCGTGGCCGTAGAGGTCCTCATGTGGTGTGCGACCGCTCGCCTTGACCCTCAGGTTGGTGCATGCTCAGCCTGCGCGGCGTTGCAACTACTTGTGCATGGCCGTGCCTGGTCGGACCCTGGCCCCCAGTCGTGCCTCCAGCGCGCTCCTGCTCGTGCGGAATTGCGCCTGGATGATGCACTTGGCATTCTCGGAGGGGTTTGACTGGGAGCTGACCGTAGGTGCAGGCCTCACGACCACACGGTTGGGCAGCTCCGCCTCGACCTTGGCCAGGTCCATCATGACGTCCTCGTGGTCTGGCCGTAGGATGACCTTCTGATGGAAAAGGCTCTTGATGAACGCCACCTTGGCTGCCGCAGTGTAGGGATCAGCGCGTCGGTCAGGCTTGGGGCCACTCCGCATGGCGCCTGTGCCGGCATCCGCGACCACCAGTACCACTTCCTCCTGTCTCTGGCCATCCTCGGCGCGGGGGCCCGCCTCCACGGCGTCGGCGGCCTCGCCCTTGAAGAATTCCAGGTCAAGCCCGATCACGGGGAGGCGTTCCACCTCCGCGTCTAGCAACTCGTGGGGCCTGTCACGCCCACGTCCCATCTGACAGTGCTCACACCAGCGCCGCGGTGGGCAGTGCTGGTTCTCCTCGTGGCGCTGTCTCTCCTCTGGCGTCGGCTCGCGGACGTCGGAGAACGTGGTCGGTTCCACCGCCTGTCCCGACTCCGCCTGACGCCTCGTCTCCTCGCGCCTCAACTCGCGGAAATCATCCGTCGCCGCCCTCGCCAAGCGTCTGCCCTCGTACTCGACGAGCCGTGCCCAGCACTGAGCCTCGGTCCCGTAGTACGGGGCGTAGATCTCCTTATGGCGCTTTTCCATGGCGCCGATCCTCGAGCTTGGTCCAAGCCCTTCGAGGTACGACCGCCCCGGCGACTGCCGCCGCGGGTGCCTCCTGGCCGTGCGCGGGGCCCGCCGCTTCCTGCGCCTGCGGTGGCGCCGCCGCCGCCGCCTGCGCCTGTGGTGCCGCGGCTCCTGCCCCTGGCGGTGCTGGGTCACGCGACCCTCGAGCTTCTGGGTGCGGCGTGGGATCCGCTCCTCGCGCCGTCCCCCGCGGAGCTCCCGTGGCGCCAGCTGCGGCGACCCTGGCAGGGGCGGCTGCGAGCTTGGCCTCGCCCATCGCGTCGTGGATCTGTGCAGCGAAGTAGAAGGTATTGCCGACTAGCTTCCTGTCCGCCCGCTCGCCCGTCTAGAGGTTCACGGCGTGCGGGTCGCTCTCCCCAAGGACAAACCTGAACAGCTTGCACGGCAGCTTCCCGAGACTGAGCGCCGCGTTTTGAGGGGCGAGGTCGTTGCTCAACCTGAGGTTCCCCAAGCATGGCTGGCGACCCTTCTCGCCGCCGACGACCATCGGGATCCTGCGAAGCCCCGCGGTGCCAAGCCTCTGGCCGCTCACCGTGGTGAGCTTGGGCGCAGTGGGGCCCCCTTGAACCGTTGGGTGCTGTGCTCCGAACGCCTGGCCGCAGAGGTGCTCGTCGCTGCCACTGTCTGCGAGGACGAGCCCTCTGCGCTCTGGCCCCAAAGACCCAACCGACCTCGTCGCCGTCGGAGCCCGCAGCCACCGCGCTCACGGTCCTCTGGCCCTCAGCGCCCGCAGGGGCCTGCTGGGCTGCGGCCGCCTTCGGGGGCGCTGCCGACGGCGCCCGTGGCTTGCCAGCCGCCTTGTGCCAGCAACCCTTCTCCTGGTGCCCCTGCTTCTGGCGCCCGTTGCAGGTCCCTTCGAACTTGGCGGGGTAGCTGCCCTTCAGCTTGTCACTCTTGACTCCCATCTTGCTGCCCTTTCCGCCCTTCCCGCTCATCTTGTCACCCTTGCCGCCTCCCGACTTTTCGCCCTCGCGCTTGGGCCGAGGCTGTTGCGGCAGGGCGTGGTCCGAGATCGCGCCGATCTCCATCGGCGTCGCGCCTTGACCCACCGTGCCGCTAGCTGCGAAGACCTGTCCCGACGCCATCCACTCTCTCAGGTTGGCCCCCAGCGCCATGTGCGAGACCCTGGCGGCCGTCGGAGCGTTGCGCAGCACGGTCTTGCACGGCTCGGGGCTATGGGCGAGCAGCGTGGCGATGCGAAAGTCATCGCCGAAGCCCTTCCCCGCCTGCATGACGTACCTCGCCACGTCGCTGCCCCAGCCAACGAGCTGGTCAGCGAACGGCTTCTGGTCATCCCACCTGGGGTTGAGCAGGCCGCTGAGCATGGCCGCGAAACTGTTTTCCACCCTAGGCTCTTTCTCGCTCTTGATCGCCCGCCAGGCGACGAAACCCTCGTGTCTGCCTGCGAGCGCAACCATCGCCAGCGCCTTGCGCTGGGTCTGGGTGATCCGCATGGCATGCAGCAGCTTGCCCGTCGTTGCCGCGCGCTCGCCCATGCTGACGTTGTCCACCGCGAGCGCTGGCTGGGCCTCAACGTTGTCGATGAGGTCATCCCAGCCCACCAGCGCGAAGAACGCGTGGGCTTTGATGGACCAGCTGGGCCAGCCCTCATCTCTGCCACTGAACTCTGGCAGTTTGATGTCGCCTCTGCAATCCACCAGCTGCTCTCTGGGCGCCGCTGCCATGGGCAGCGCACGTCCCCAGTCTTCCCGTGGATCTGACTTGCTCAGTTCACCGCAGAACCACGCTCTCCGCTACCATGGCGGAAGTTACGCGGATGCGTGGGGAAAGCGTATATTGGGTGTTGTCCCTTCCGGCGCAGCTCGAACAAACGGGCCTGAGGGTATGCAACGGATTGATGACGCCCGAATCAGTCAAGATCCCGAGCACTGGTCCTCCACGGGGCCGGGTCGACGCGGAATTTCCAAATTGAATTGTGTTTCCATCCCTCAATCTTTCAATCGGGAATTGCCGGAATGAAGTTTAAAATGTTTATACATGTCCAATCTCCCAAATCTGAATATTCTCGATTGAAGAGACCTTTAATATGTCAATCTTCCAAACAGTCTGAACATGTTCAAACCGAGTGGGCCCCTCCCCGAAATAGGTATCCTCCCCCTCCTCCTCCTCCTCCTCCTCCTGCTCCTCCTCCTCTCTCCTCGTCCTTCTCGCCTCTTTTCGTCCCTCCTCGTCCTCATCTTTTTGCGTGCTCTCGTTCTATTCGTTTTCGTCGCCATCTGTTCCTCCTCGTCTTTGTCGGTGTCGTCATCGTCGTCGTCCTCCTCATCGTTTTCGTCCTGTTCCTCCTCTTTCGTTGTCCTCCTCGTCTCTCTTCGTCCCTCATCGTCCTCGTTGTCTTTCTGCGTCATCATGCCCGTCCCGTCCTTTTCTTCGTTCCGTCATCCCTGTCCTCGTTCTTCTCGTTTTCCTCCTCATCCTCGTCTTCGTTGTTTTGCGTCCTCCCTCGTCGCCCTCCTGCTCCTCCGCCTCCCTGTCTTCGTTGTCGTCTTCATCTGTGTGGTGTTCCTGCTATTGCTGCTCTTCTTCCTTAGTCCCGACTCCTGCTAAGTCGCTCTTCGTTTTGTCGCACCGCCAGACGTGGCCGTAAATTGGGCCAGGCGTTCAGCTTGAGATTTCGTCGCGTTTCGCAGACAGTCCAATCATTACACGGTTGGAGAGCGCTTTTGTTCGAAATGTGTTTCTCGCTTCAGCGTAGCGCACATTCGTTGTATATGTTTCGAACAGTTGGTCGGATGGAAGGCGCGTATTTGTTTCAATGCGGCTCTCTTTTTTGCCGCGCGCATTCGCCTTAAACAAAGCACCGATAACAGGGGTGCGCGCCTGTACATTGTCAAGGCGGGGCTTTCGGTTGAGATTGCCTCGCCTTCTATGAGGTGAAGTTCCAAGCTGTGCGTCGCGTGCACGGCTTGGGGAGCGGTCCTCTTAGTCGTTGGGCATTTTTTTCAGCCGCGTCTTCCTGAGTCGTTACTTTCTCTTTGGCATCGAATATACAATATATCGAGGGTTGGTCCAACACAAAACGGGGCTTCGCAGTGGCAGGCCCGACGGGCGTACGTTTTTCAAGTGAGCGCTTGTGGAAGCGAATGTTTGTATGGACGGATGAGGAGGTGACTTGGGACGGGAGTGTATTGCAGTATCATTGACGCAGTTGGGGTTTGCGCTGGTGCTCTCGTCCTTGTCCTCATTGTCCTCGTCTTCCCTGTTTTCTTCGCCATCCCCGTCTTCCTTGTCCAACGCTTTGTCGTCCTCCGTCGTCGTCGGCTTCGTCGTCGTCGTCGTCCTCTTTCTCTTCCTTCATCCGCCTCGTTTTCGTTCGTCGTCTTCCTCCTCGTCCTCCTCCATGGGCCCGTGGAAGTCGAGTGCTTCCCACCTCCTGCGCTCTAGAGGGATCCGAAGCGCTTCCCCATCTTCCTCCTCTTCCTCCACCTTCCGCCTCCCTCGTCCCACCTCGTCCCGCTAGTCGTTCTCCTCGTTCTCCCCGTCATCCTCGTCCTCCTTGTCCTGCTCTCTTGTCGTCGTCCTCCTCATCCTCCTCAGCCTCGTCCTTCTTTTTCTCCTCGTGCTCGTCCTCCTTATTCCCCTCTTCCTTGTAAATAACCTGACCCTGTCGAACTGCCCGACGTGTCCGCATGTTGGGGGCAATGCCGGCAATTGAACAGTTGGCAGCACCCAGGGAACCGCGAGGTATGCGGCAGGTCAGAATGAAACAATGCTGGCAGGAGGCACAAGGCAAGAGGAGGGAGGCAGGAGGAGGAGGAGGAGCAAACTCGCTTGCATTATTCTTTCCAAAGCAAGATCCCAGCTCAGGATGGTCGGACCAATCAGCGTTGTGGGACGGGATGGGTGGGAGGGGTCGGATACCAGATATGGTCCGAGCGCAGCCTAACTGTCCCGTCTCCCTTCGCCTCTGTTTCGAACGTGGAACAGACAACATAAATATAGCTTTCGGAGGTCCGCGCGGAGCTCCGACAGTTTATGGTTTACGTTGTGCTTCCTCTTTCGACCCGTCTGCCTTCCACAGAGGTTTTTTTTTCTGGAATTCCAGGTTGGCTATGGCACCCATCCTTGGATATATAGACCCATTAGCTCAATGGGAAGGTATGGGAGGGAGGGCTAGGATGCCAGCTATAGCGCGAGCGCACCTAGCCTGCCCTTCTCCTTTTTCCCTTCTCCATTCCCCTTCTCCAGCGTTCGCTTCGCTTCGCTTCTCCCTTACAGTCGAGGCTGATTAGCAGGTCGACCCTGCCAAATCAAGGGTCCTCTTGTGTCCTGTGCTTCGCGGCCCATGCCTTCATCTCTATGGCAATGTGGCCTCGGAAGGGTCTTGTGTCCCCTCGCGTGTCCTCTCCAATCCAACTCTTCCGTGCTTCCCCTCTCCGCACCGGGTCCCTCATGTTGGCTCAAGGCATCCATTCAGGCGAACCCAGGGGCTCCAGAGAGACCGCGAAGGATTCCGTCTCTTTCTCTCGCCTGAGCACTCCAACCAATTCCCCTGTTTGGAGAGAGAGACAGCCGCGCGCGCGCACGGGATCTGAATAGGTCGAGGTCGATTTCGTTATCATTCTGATAGTAATCTGGTGTTATTGCCGCTGTGTTCTTTCCTTGAGTTTTGTGAAAGTGAAAGTTGTTCACTCGCTATTGGCAAATGTTCGTGGACGACGAGGATCTGGATGCAAAGCGTGCCCGCCTGGGTGCCGCATCGGCGTCATCGGGGCATGCCGCAGCAGCTTCTGGTGTATCTCAGCATCATTCCACTGCCCGACCTGTACAACCAGTACAACACACTCACGAAGCAGTACATACCGATGGCATGTCAGAGATTATTGGCCGCCTTGGGAGCTCAGACTAGGAACGCGATATCAGACTCTCTAGCTCCGTTATCCGCCAAACTTGACTTCGTGCAGCTCAAAGCAGAAACCAATGAGACGAATATTAAAAGAATTGGGGATCGATTTGTTACACTGGAAGCACGCATCAATAATTTAGAAAATGGTCGAACTGGTGGAGGCACTGGCTCCGCTACAGGAGAAGGCCCAGGTTCAGCAGCAGCTTCAGATATTTCAGGAGTGGCCCCACCTATCAGATTGCCCGTGACGAAGCGAAAGACGATTTGTGTCGGAGGATACGCTTACGGAGAAGGTGCCACTATTCAGGCTGAGTTAGTGGGCGTTCTCAAGTCAATAGGATACACCGTCGACGGCGGAAGTTTGAGTCGTGTCTATGCTGTGGGCGCATACACAGAGAGGTGCAAGATTGAGTTCCCGCCAAGTGAACATATGTGGAGATTCCTCAAACATATGAAAGGACAGAAGCTACCAAGTGTTCACGCCGAATCAAGTCGCCCAGATCATCCAGATAGACCGAATCATAAGAGTTATGGCATTCCATTGATAAATACCCGGAGGAAATTGCATGTGCTACCAGATGCCGCTACGCACGCAAATTGGTCACAGAGGCGCTCAGGTCTTTTGACAGGGACATCGCGATGGACAATATCGAGCTGGCAGTCGACTCCACTAAGGACGCAGGAAGCGTGGTATTATTGCGGAAACACATACCTAAGTTTGGCTCAGAGGCTCCGCTGCGTCTATACATGCGTGCATTCCCGACATATATGTTAAAGGCTGCGCCGAATAGTCAAGCCGTCCTCGATGCAGCTGGTGTAAATCTGAAGCTGGAAGAACATTTGACCATGATAAACGACCCGCCGCGTGCATCCTGACAGACACGGTCTGCGGGCATCAGGCCCGCTCGCAATATATTCGATTCCAGAGCAGACTTGGTGATTGTGGGTTGGAACGCTCAGGGAATTCCGAGTCGCCAGGCTGCAAAGTGCTTCGAGCTGCTCGCGGGAGAATTCAAGTGGAACATCCTGTGCCTGCAGGAGTACACTAACGTATAACGTGATGCCGCTGCTGAGATTTCAGGCCATGCGATTTTCTGTGGTCCCCCTACACGGGGGCTCACACGGAGGAACGCGATTGCAATCCACCGCGAGTGCAGGGCCTGCGTCAGTAGCCCCCCAGTTTTTTCTGATTCAGCAGTTGCAATTGCCTCTCTCTCCTCTGTCCTCGGTCCTCTTTGGCTGATCAGCAGCCACCTCGAGCCTTCTGACTCTAGAGCGCGTATCTTCAGTGATGTTGACCAGTTGCAGTCTTTGATTGACCAGGCACCCAGGGGTCGCGCGTTTTTTTGGGGCCTCCAACGATCCCCTAGGGATCCAAGGTCACATTTCCAGGCGCGTGGGGCCCGATCTTCAAACATGCGAGGCGGTCGGAATACTGCAGAAAACCACATATACAAGATGCCATGCGTGGCGCGATTATGAATCCCATTCCTGATTTGGATTTGGTTTCGTCGTCTGTTATCTCCGAGCCCGACAAAATAACGCGGTAACCGTTACTCGTATAGTATCTGCTTTAGAAGTCCATGTCTCCTGAAGGCAGAGAAAATCGATACTCCACGCACGCATTGCTTGGCAAAGCGTGTAAAGCTTCTCGTCGGTCAGACCGGTGACGTTCCACGTGGCAACTGTGATGTGCCCACTTTGCGCACCAGAAGCTGAACGCGGGCGTGGGCAGGCCGACGGCGCTGAAAAATAATGATGTGAAACTGCGTCCTCGCCCTCTGGGCCCCGTCACTTACCCGCAGTCTTCCCACTCCCCTTTCCCTTGTCTGTGGCACGGCTCAGGGCGTGCTCGCAAGACTCGCGGAGCGTCTCGAATTCCGCGTCGTTGTGAAGGTCTGCCCAGTTCTCCCATTCTGCACTGCGCCACGCAATCTGCAACGTCCCACGGTCGGAGCAGACAGATAAGATGTCGTCGACCCCCACATGCATGGAGAGCGTCTCATCGTTGACCTGGACCTTTCTGAAACCCCATTGCACCAGAAGCCGCTTGAGACCAAAAAGAAAACGAATAGGGATCCGGATGTTGGCTGGTTTATCTCCGTGTGCCCAAACTCTTTTGGTATGATGGGAAATCGGAAATCTGCGCAACATGTTCAGGGCCTTCTCCCTGTCTGCGTCGCTGTTCATCTTCGCGAACACGATGCCGCTGAAGATCTCTCCTTTCATGTAGATGTCGGCCGGCGCCGGCACCGTCAACTTGTCGAGCTCTTGCTTGAGGAACTTCGTTGCCTCCGCTAGCGATCCCAACGCATCCAAATTTCCAAATACGATGGTGTCGGTGACCGCATTGTCGTACATAGATGCCTTACCAGATTGCCGAAGAAGAGCAATTTCCCGCTCAAGGTCTGCAAGCTTACTTTGCGTGGTCGTGTCAACGGAAGCTCCAGATGCCGATCGTGCAGAAGCTGGGATGCTTGATTCCAGCGCGTCCATTCGCTGTTTGAGGCCGTCTATGTCCTTCTTGATGGGAGCAACCGTCTTACTGAGATCTTCCTGCGATACACCGTGCTGCTTGATCGCGGTGATGTCCTTCTTAATGGGCTCCAGCTGCTGTTTCAAGATCTTCGTGAGCGCTTCGGCTGTCAACGGTTCGGTGGCGCTGCCAGCAGCACCTCTAAGGTCCTCCTCGAATCGTGATTGGCGATGCTGTACGAGTGCACCTCCGGCTTCCTCACCAGCAAGGCCGTCCATCTCCTGTGGCGGGCTGCTCCCCGTCCTGGCTTGTTTGAGCGCGCTTTTGACCGGAGTGCCCATGTGATGCTTTTCCGCCGGCATCCTCACGTGAGTGTCGAGAGACACGAGCACCCAGAAACACTCGAAATCTGTGTTGTAATGGGTGAGTGTAAGGGGAAATGTAAGAGTAAGTGCCCCCGAAGGCGAAAATCGCCAAAGTCCCATGGAATACTTACAATGTTACAATGCACTGGTAGATGGCTTGGGCGCGCTGCGCGGCAGCCCAAGAGGCTCCCCAAACCGGCCCAGACGCTTCAAGACGCCCCCGAGAGGTCCCAAGGAGGCCGCCAAGACAGCCCAAGAGGGCACCATAACAACCCAAGACGCGCCCAAGACGGCCCAGCAGAGACCCAAGACGGCCCCCCAGGCCGCCAGCAGGTCCCCAACAAACTCCAAGACGCCCCCAAGAGCTCCAGAAGAAGCCCCGGGAGGCTCCCGAACGGTTCCCAACACGCCCCAAGAGGCTCCCTTTCTCGTGAGACCGGCGCTTCGTGCCCTCTTCCTCCTCCTCCTCTTCTTCCTCCTCCTCCTCGTTCTTCCTCCTCCTTCGTCCTCCTCCTCTCCGTCCCCCTCCTCCCTCCTCCTCCTCCTGCTCCTCCTCCTCCTGCTGCTGCTCCTCCTCCTCCTCCTCCTCCTCCTCCTCCTCCTCCTCCTCCTCCCCCTCCTCCTCCTCCTCCTCCTCCTCCTCCTCTCCTCCTCCTCCCCCTCCTCCCCCTCCTGCTGTTCCTCCTCCTCCTCCTCCTCCTCCTCCTTCTCCTCCTCCTCCTCCTCCTTTTCCTCCTCCTCCTCCTCCTCCTTTCCCCTTTCCTGTTCCTCTCCCTTCTTTTCCTGCTCCTCCTGCTCCTCCTCCTCATCCCCGTCCTTCTCCTCCTCCTTTTCCTCCTCTTCCCCCGCCTCCCGGGTCCTGGGCCCAGTTTCGCGCGGCACCCGCCCGCTTCCGCGCCCGCCCCTGCCGTCCGGGCCCTCCTTGAGCCAGCCGGTGTCGCAGCACGTTTTGAAAAATGAGGAGGCGAGTTCTTCATCGTTTTCGGCATCTGGGGAACGAGGACGATTGCGACGACGACGACGACTGCGACTGCGACGACGACGACGACGTTGATGACTGCGATTGCGGCGACGACGTCGACGAGTGAGACTGCGGCGACGACGACGACGACGACAGAGACTGCGACGACGACGACGACGAGTGCGACTGCGACGGCGACTGCGACGACGACTGCGACGACGACGACGACGAAAACGACGACGACGACTGCGACGACAATGACGACGACGACTGCGAAAGACCTCCAGCGCGATCTCTTTCGGGGAAGGAACGCAGGGCAGCACGGAACAGGAGTCGCGCCAGGGTTCTTCGGACTTGCGGCCGTAGAGATTGGCTGCGGTTGCGGAGAACCCTGTATAAGCAATGACTAAAACCTACGCGCGCGCGTACCGCGCGCGTGGTTTCTAATATATATATATATATGTATATGCACACACATATATATATATATATATATATATATATATATATATATGCAGGTGCGTATGTTTAAACGTACGCAAAAAAAGGTATATGCCTATGTGTACATGTATGTGTACTCATACATACCCATGCGGATATATGGCGTACGTGTATACACGCATTCACATCCATGTGTGTTTTTATTTTTGTTCGAATCGATGAAGGCCCCTGCGTTTTCACACATACATGTATTTGTATATATACATGTATAGTTCACGTCATGGGTATACGTATATATGATTGCGTACGCGTATACATATAGCTAGCTGTGCTCTGTGTGTATACACGCGTTAAATGTACATGTGCGTGTACATGCGTGTGCCGACTTTTCAAGTGTATGCGCGTATATGGTTACGTGTAGGTTCGTGCGTGCGCATATATACACGCCCACGCATGTGTACGCAATTGCAACCGTATCTGTGCAAGTGCATGTACACGCATATATATATATATATATATATATATATGTGTATGTGTGTGTATGTGTATATGTACATAGTTATGTACATATATATGTACAAACCTGTTCCTGCTTATGCCGATGTATCGTTATATGGGTTTGTGTGTATCAGTGATGTATCTGTACTTTTGCACGGTTATGTGCGTGTACATTAACAGGTGTATGTATAGTTGTTTGGAAGTGTGCGGCCATCGTCCATGTGCGTATGCAAGTTTGCCTGTAGATGCGCCTGAGTATACGTATGCGCATGTATACTTATGCGTAGGTGTATTCGTATATGTATATGCACATGTGCAGGTCCGGTGCGCATCAGGTCATCGGTAGACGCGTAGGAATTCCAATATATATATATATATATATATATATATATATATATATATATATGTACAGGCACATGTATTTTCAGTGCTGACTGCGCGTGCTTGTATATGTCTGTGTTTGTCATATGTATTTGCGCGTTAATATGTATCAGTCTGTGTACCTGGTATACACATGTGCATACACATTTACGTGCACACGCACACGAACACCTATACGTATGTGTATATATACACACCTACGTACACATATAGCTACACATGCACATATACGGCTACACACATACACGTACACATATAGTCAAGCGTGCACGTACACATGTGTGCACGCTTATGCATATGCATATGTTCATTTATGTGTACGACTGTGTGCTTACGATTCTGCATACTATCCATACATAGTTGTGTATGGGTATATACATGTATAAGAAAACTGCGTATGCATATGTATGCGCATGTGTACATTCACATGCGTATACATGCGCATATGTATTTGTACACGTATGCGATATGGATTTGTAGTTGTATTAAGTGTAATATCGTTTGTATTTGCAGGTGTATATGTCTACATCACGGTGCGTGCATATGCAACGATATGGCATTGCATATGTCCATGCGCCTATATATATATACACCTACGCGTGTGCGGTCCCACTGGTGAGCCCCATGGGGATCCAAGGCGACGCGCATAGTTTGGGGCACCTTGGGCCAGGAACGCCTCTGGCGACCCCCGAACGCACTTGCCCGCGTCGACGGCTGCCAGACACCCCGGGGGACCGTGTGCTGCCGCGGGGGCCGCAGCCGCGCCGGCCGCGGCGGTGGCTGGAGAGGGCGCCCCTCCCGCCCTCTTGCGGCCGAGGAGGACGCAAAGGGGTGGCGGTGGGCGCGACAAACCCAGGGGTAGGCAATACACGCATTCGCCCGGGAACCTCGCGGCAGGCACGGACCATCGACGCCCCTGGATGCATGCATTGCTCTCCCCCGGGCTATTCGCCCCCATAGTCGCCCCCGAGATGACAGAAGGATTGAGGGTCGAGAGCGGTGGTGAGGATCGAGAGCGGCGGGGATAACGAGAGAGCAGGGGCGCCTTCCCGCGATCAGTTTAGTCTATTCGCGGAGAGCTCTTGGGCCTCGGTGCCCCGCTCGCCAAGCCCCGAGCTGGCGGATGGGTGACATTCAGGGATGGGGTCGGCTGCGCTGGCTTTCGCGCCTGAGCTGCGCGTGGAAGGACGGGCGAGCGCCCACTTCGTGGCGAGCCCTGCGGGCAGCCCGCGCAAATCGCCGCGCAAGGCCGCCGTGTTGTTTCGCGCGAGGCCCGCTTCTCTTCGTCGCCCAGGTGTACGTCCTGCATTGGCGCCTCCTCGCTCTGTGCCCGGCTTGGACGTCCAGCGGGCCTCTTTTGCGGCGGGCGCACTGTTCGTCGTGGGCTGAGGGGCCGTGCGGGCAGTTGATATCTGGCTGCTCCCCCGACGTGCGGCACAAACCCGACGGACGAGCGTGGGAACACACCTCACTGTTGGAGGTGGCTGGAGGGCCGGGGTGGGGCCCAGCACTGGTTTTGGCCAGAAGGCTCAGCAAAGGGCGGGGGGAATGGGGCACCCTCGTCGCCACGACTGGACGCGGCTCGAACAACTGATCCTTTTCGACGCCCAGAGGGGTCCGGGGACCGATCTGGAGTGGATTTGCCCCCATTCTCTCCTTTTGACCGATTGTTTCTTGGATTATCTAGCTCAGACCACCCAGCCACGTTCAGGCTGTAGGCATTTTGCCCAATGCCGCTATAGCGACGAGGCCAGACCAGAATTAGCTGAATTTTCTGGGAGCCCTTGCCGCGTTGAAAACGTCGTCTTATGTCATCGAGGCATCGCCAGCGCGGTCCAGCGGACGACAACGACCCCATCTTCAGGCGGTAATTCTCGGCCAGGTCGATCCGTCGTGGTCTTGGGCCAAAGACCGAGCAAACATGCCCGTCGTGATGCTGTTCACGGCGCCCGCATCTGAGGGGACGGGGCTCGGTTTTGTTCAATCATCCCGTCGCTGGCGCAGGTGTCTCGGCCGATCCGCGATTGGTCCTTACGGGGCGCCGCTCTGGCCCTTCGGACGGCCGCGCTGGCGGCCCGCAGCAACGTCCGCAGACCCCCCCCCAAAAAAAAAGTGAGACCTTCGGGGGACAGCCCGCCGTGGGTGGCCTCCCCAAGACCTCTCCTTTGCATCACTCGGACGTGTGTGTATATGTATGTGCATATGTATATGCAGATGCATATGACAAGTTATAGGTGTATGTATATGTGTATGTATATGTGTACGTATATGTGTATGTATATGTATATGTACATGTATATGTATATGTATATATATATATATATATATATATATATATATGTGTGTATGTTAGTGCATGCGTATGCGTATATGTATGTGTGCATGTATATGTATGTGTATGTGTGTATGTATGTATGTGTATACGTACATGCATAGGTATATGCATGTGCAGTTGTATATGTATATGTATGTGTGTACACATGACTGTATACGCATATGTATATACCCATACACATATATATGCATACACATGCTTGTGTATATGTATATGCAACATGTATCTGTATACGTATATGTATACGTATACGTATGTGTGCATATGCATATGTATATATACATATGTAGTTATATGTATCATGTGCGTATACGTATATGCATGTGTAAATGTGTACGTATGCGTATATGTACATACATATATATACATATATATATGTGTGTATATGTAGAAGTATATGTAATTATGTATGTGGTTATATATACACATATATATATATATATAGTGTCGTCGGCGAGGGCCATCGAAGAGCATCTCGGATCGTTTTGCCGACAAATGAACCCGGCGCGGCCCTCATTTGGATAGTAACAAGTTCCCTTTGCATGCTTGGCGTTATTTTGAGAATGCGGGGAACCAGAGGAATTTTCGGGGAACAGGCAATGTAGGGTCCCGAGACACCATCCTTTAAGCTAGTAAGGAACCGTTGGGCAAGCCCAATCGGGGAGTAAGCGCAAGGATCTGGCCGTGACGACGAGAGGCCTCACGGAGGTCCAGGGCGGGCGCGGCCCTGGATCCTCGATCTCTCGATCCTCGTTCCTGGACCCTCGCTTCTGGATCCTCGATCTTGGACCCTCGTACCTGGATCCTCGACCCCTGCAATGCTCAGGAGGGAAACGCACACAGATACAAATAATCGGTAATTAACTATGGAAAGCATGGGAAGTGCTGGGATTTGTGTTCATTTGTGTGTCCCTAGGCCGTAGGCCCCTTCGAATGCTCGATCCCTCACCTCCAGAAAAGGCAGCTCCGTCCGATGTCGGGCGTGTCGTATTGGGGGGGCACGACAGTGAAAAACGGTATACTCTTCGTGCACCTTTGGGGCCCTGAATGAGACCCCTTCAGGCCCCTTCAGCGCCCCTGTCCTGCAGCTTATGATTCCCCACCATGTGTCGCGCCCCACTGCACAAAATCCGACGCTGGGGGGGTGTTGCAGCACTCCTGTTGTGTTGGTTAGGTTTCGCAGTCAGGGACAATCTACACAGAGTGCTCGCCCGTTTCGCACCCTGGCTCAAGGCAATAATCATATGCTGACCTCTCTTGCTGTTACAGTTGGTAGCGGAGCGGGGATTGCCAGGCGGCCATGGGCGCTGGCGCTGGCCGATAGTAGGAGGCGACCCGCGGTTGCGCGCCTCCGGCGACCCCCACCCGACACCGCGTGGGCGGCGTGGGATCCACGGCAGCTGTCATGCCTGAGGAGTTCGGGGCTCAGGAGACGGGGGTCACTGCAAACGGGGGTCAGCCAGGGCACCGGATCCTGCAGAATCCTGCGAAGACCCCCTCTGGCTGACCCGGGTTAGCGAGCCGCTCGTGGCCGCGAGGCGGCCGAGCATATTGGCTGATCCGGGTTTGTGAAGCCCGGCGTTGCAGTTTTTGTTTCTTGCGTTGCAGTTGTTTGGTTTCTTGCTGACCCGGGTCTGGATTGACCCGGGTCAGAAGATCCCCGAGGAGTCGAGGCGTAGGTTCACGGGCATGTGCGCCGATGGAGGCGGCGTCGCAGCGGCGACAGTTGGGGCCAGATTGGCGGCCGCGCGATGCGCGCAGCAGCGGCGCCGCCCCCAGGCCCGGCGGCTGCAGCCCCTGGCACAACGGCGGAGGAATGGAGGGATATGATCCGTAGCGTAGTTTGCCCTCCCCGCCCGCCAAGTGCCATGACGCCGACGTATGGCAGACCACCGACGAGCCCTGGACGCCCGGCCAGCATCGCGAACGAGGCCAAGCGAGCAGTGGGGCAGCAGGATCGGTCAGGGTCGTCGCGGTCAGTGGCAATGAGACGATGATGTTTTCTGGGGCCCAATTGCCGACCAGAAGTCCTTGCCAAAGGGCGACCGCTGGAGGAGCGGTCGCTGGCGCGACGGCTGGGGCGACGGCGGCGGCAACGCGTCTTGGAACAACGGCGGAACCAGGGGGGATTTTAGCGATCCACCCTCGTGGCCTGGCTGGAGTCATTATCGTCAGTTGATTAGATCGATCAGACGCTGGAACAACAACGCAGACGTGCTGGTCTGGCTCAGATCGGACAAATTCATGGAGCTTTCCGAATACAATTTCCAAGCGAAGGTGGGGTCCCTCACGACCTGTCCTCCCTCCCACCATTCGTCGCCCTTCCAATGCTTTCTTCCTAATCTGCCACCGAATTGCTCCGCTGTGCAGTTTCTGGTTTCGGGGGTGCACGCGGGCCATGTTTGTTTCGGACAGTGGGCCCGAGAAGCCCGGTCCCCTCCCCGACGCGCGCATGCCCGCTATGGGAGCTAAGCCCACAAGAGAGTGTTGCAGCACTCCTGTTTTGTTGAGTAGGTTTAGCAGTCAAAGACAATCTCACAGGTGCTCGCCCGTTTCGCATTCTGGTTAAAAGGCAATAACAACAGATGCTGACTTCTCCTGCTGCTACAGGGGGCTGCGGGGGCCTCGGCGCTCGTCATGCGCGAACGGCCTGTGCGCGGGGCCCGCTGCTTGCCGCGACGGGGCAGTGCGCGTCAGCAGGGCGAGAACAACGGTGCTGATGCTGCTGCTGATGATGCTGACGATGAGGAGGATGCTGATGATGATGGTGCCTTGGTGATGATGATGTTGACGAGTCCGACGATGGTGTTGATGATGTTGTTGATGACGGTGTTGATGATGATGATGCTTTTGATTGCGACGACGACGACGATGGCAATGATGATGATGCTGTTGAATCTGATGACGTTCGTGATGTTGATGATAGTGCTGATGATGGCGGTGATTTTGATGATGCAGTGAGGGTGCTGATGGTCATGATTATGCTGAGGATTTCGGCGATGACCACGAGGCTGGCGATGCTGATCATGATGACGTTGATGACGTTGTTGATGATTCGGATGATGAGGATGGTCGCGCTGCTCAGAGTAATGGTAGTGACGTCGATGATGCCGACGTTGGTGATGATGTTGATGCAGGTGCGGGTGCCGATGCCAATGATGATGCTGACGGTTCCGATGTTGTTGATGATGACGATGATGATGATGCCGTTGATGACGATGATGCTTCTGATGTCGACTATCATGATGATGTTGAGGATGATACCGATGATGCTGATGCGGCTGGCGGTTTGGATTATGACGATGATGGTGCTGCAGTTCATGATGATGCTGATGTTGATGGGGTGGTAGTACTGAGAATGGGGATAATGATGGTGTTGACGATGATGATGATGATCATGATGATGATGATGATGATGATGATGATGATGATGATGATGCTGTTGATGGTAGCGACGACGATGACGATGATGCTGATGATGGTGTTCCTGATGATGGTGGTGATTATCACGAAACTGCAGATGCTGCGAATGATGTTCTTGATGGTTTTGTTGATGATGATGATGGCGGTGATGTTGCTGATGATGATGGTGACGATGCTGGTGATGATGATGATGATGATGATGATGCTGCTCGTGATGGCAAAACCGGTGACGATGATTAATGACATCGGTGACGATGATGCGAGTTCTCATGATGATGATGGTCATGATGGTGGTGTTGGTGGCCATGATGAGGATGATGGTCATGCTGTTGATGTTTTTGATGATTTGGTTGATGCTGGTGGTGATGTTGGTGCCGGCGCTGGTGCTGATGATGATGCTGGTGATGCTGATGGTGATGATGCTGATGATGGTGATGCCAGGTAAGCGGATGATGATGATGTTGATTTTGATGATGGTGATGGTGATGGTACTGCTGATGATGCGGCTGACGATGGTGGTCATGATGATGAGGATGCTGACTCTTAGTGCTAAACTGGATGGGTGATGCTGCAAAAGTGGATCATTTTTGTGGTGGATGTTGATGGTGTTGATAGGGGGTGATAGTGATGTTGATGAAGTTGATTTTGATTATTCTGATGATGCTGTTGATGCTTCTGTTGGTGATGATGGTAATGGTTATGGGCATGACGATGATCATGGTTATGCTGATGATGATGCACATGCTGATACCGATGATGCTGCTGATGGTGGTGATGCTTAGGCTGGTGCCGATGTTAATGATGATGCTGATGCTGCTGATGATGATGGTGGTATTGTTTGTGATGCTAAAAACAAGAGGTCGCTTGGTGTGGTGGTTAAGCTGGTGATGATGCTGATGCGGATGTGGATGATCATGCTGATGGTGACGGCAAGGATCTTCCGGTGCTGGCGATGATGATCAGGATGAGGACAAGGATGTTGATGATGATGAGGGTGATGCCCATGCTGATGCTGATGGTGATGATGATGCGGATGCTCATGCTGGTGCTGATGTATGATGATGATGCTGATGGTTGTGCGGATGATGATGCTGATGGCGGTGCGGATGATGATGCTGATGCGGATGATGATGATGATGTTGCTGATGCTGAGAATGATGCTGATGATGATGCGCATGTTCATGCTGATGCTGATCATGATGTGCTGATGATCATACTAATTATGATGGTGAGGGTGATTATGAGGATGGTGATGACGTAGATGCTGATGATGGTGATGATGCTGATGATCCTGATGGTGCTGGTAATGATGATGCTGGTGCTGATGATGCTTCTGGTGATGATGAGGATGATGCTGATAACGATGACGGTGTAATGATATACTGATGGTGGTGGTTGTGATGATGGTGCGGATGATGGTGCTGTTGCTGATGGTGATGATGGTGCCGGTGTTGATGATGATGCTGATGGTGATGGTGCTGCTGACGATGATAATGATACTAATGATGACAATGATGGTTACGATGCTGGTGGGGGTGAGGATGAATATGATGATGCTGATGCTGCTGATGATGATGCTGATTATTATCACGGGTGTGCTGATGTTGATGACGCTGCTGGTGATGATGATGATGTTGCGGATGATGATAACGATTGTAATGATGATAGGTGTGCTGTTGCTGCTGATGATGATGCTGTTGGTGCTGGTGGTGATGATGATGCTGATGCTGATGCTGATTGTGGTGCTGATGATGATGAGTATGAAGATGATGATGATGATGATGAAGAAGTTGAGGTGTTGCTGATGCTGATGATGTTCATGGTGATAATGATGACAGTAGTGATGTTGATGTCGCTCATGCTGGTAATGATGATGATGCTGATGATGATTAGGATGGTGATGATGCAGCTGGTTATGAATATGATGCGCATGTCTATGCTGATGCTGCTGATGATGATGGTGATGATGCTGATGATGCTGATGATGCTGATGATGCTGATGGTGATGGCGATGATGATGAGGATGGTGATGCTGCTGATGATGATGGTGCCGATGATGCTGATATCGATGGTGATGATGCTGATGATGATGGAGGTGATGATGCTACTAATGACGATGAGGTCGATTATGATACCGATGCTGACGGTGAAGATGATGTTGCTGATGATGTTCATGATGCTGATGCGGTTGATGATGATTGTGCCGGTGATGATGATGACGACGTTGCTGCTGATGATTGATATGGTAGAATGGTGAAGCTGATGATGATTATGCTGCTGATGATGACGGGGATGATCATGCTGCTGATACTGATGCTGACGATGATGCTGGTGGTGATAATGATCATGGTGAGGATGATGATGCCGATGCTGTTGATGAGGATGGTGATGATGCTGACGCTGATGATGCTGAAGATAATGATGCTGATGCTGCTGATGATGGGGATTAGGATGATGATGGTGATGATGCTGCTGATGATGGTGATAATGATGATTATGCAGATGATGGGGATGATGACGCGGCTGCTGATGATACTGATGATGATGTTGATGATTATGATGATGATGGTGCTGATGTTGCTGTTGATGATGATGCTGATGATGATGATGCTGTTGATGATGACGATGCTGATGCTGAGGCTGCTTGTGATGATGGGGATGAGGCTGATTATGATGATGATGGTGTTGCTGATACTGCAGTTGCTGCTGATGATGCTGATGCTGCTGATGATGATAATGTCGATGCTGCTGGTGATGATGCTGATACCGGTAATGACGCTGATGCTGATGATGCTGGTGATGATGTTGGTGATGATGCTGATGTTGATGATGATGTTGATGTTGATGATGCTGATGATGACGATTGTTCTGGTGATGTTGCTTGTGATGCTGATGGAAATGATGTTGCTGCAACTGCAGCAAGTGATGATGTGGCTGATGATAATGGATGATGAGGATGATGGTGCTGCTGATGAGATTACTAATGATGCTGGCACTGCTGATAATGATGATGCTCCTGATGCTGATGCTGCTGATGCTGCTGCTCTTGATGCGGATGATGATGAGGATGATGCTGATGATGGTGATGGTGACGATGCTGACGCTGCTGATGATGATGGTGCTGATGATGACGGTGACAGTGGTGATGCTGATGAGGATGGTGATGCTGCTGATGAAGATGCGAAGGCTGAAGATGCTGGTGATGAATAGGATGATGATGCTGATGCTGCTGATGATGATGATGATGCTGCTGATGATGATGCGGTTGTTCATGCTGCTGATGATTATGGTGCTGATGCTGATGGTGAAGTTGATGCTGATGATGATCCGGATGATGATGATGCTGCTGATGCTGATGCTGATGATATTGCTGATGCTGCGGATGATGATGATGAGGTTGTTTGTGTTGGCGATTATGTGGATGATGATGATGATGATGATGATGTTGATGCAGATGACGACGATGCGGTTGCTGATGATGCTGACGCTGATGATGACTCGGATTAGGATGGTGTTGATACTTATGATGCTGATGCTGAGGATGATCCTGATGATGCTGATGAATATGAGGATGATGCGTTTCATGATGATGCTGATGATGCTGATGATGATTATGATGATGTTGATGATGAACATGATGAGGTTGCTGCTGACAATGATGCTGATAATGATGATGCTGATGATGATACTGATGATGATGGTGATGTTGACGATGAGAATGGTGATGATGACGATGACGATGCTGATGATAAATTATCGGATGGTGTTGATGATGCTGATGATGTTGATCTTGCTGGTGGTCATGATGCTGATGTTGATGATGCTTCTGCTGCTGATGGTTGTGATTGTGATGGTGATGGTGATGATGATGATGATGGTGATGATGATGCTGATGATGATGATGTTGATGCAGATGACGACGATGCGGTTGCTGATGATGCTGACGCTGATGATGACTCGGATTAGGATGGTGTTGATGCTTATGATGCTGATGCTGAGGATGATCCTGATGATGCTGATGAATATGATGATGATGCGTTTTATGATGATGCTGATAATGCTCATGATTATGATGACGTTGATGATGAGCATGATGAGGTTGCTGCTGATGATGATACTAATGATGATGATGCTGATGATGATACTGATGATGATGGTGATGTTGACGATGAGGATGGTGATGATGACGATGGCGATGCTGATGATGAATTATCGGATGGTGGTAATGATGATGATGTTGCTCTTGCTGGTGGTCATGATGCTGATGTTGATTATGCTTCTGCTGCTGATGGTTGTGATGGTGATGGTGATGAAGATGGTGATGATGATGGTGATGATGAGGATGATGATATGGCCACGTTGATGTTGGCGACCCCCTTTGCGTCCACGCCGCGGGTGGGTAGGGATGGAGGGAGGTCAGGCAGCTTCGAGCGTGCAGGCGGGAGGGGGGGCGAGGATGGAAGTTTCTTGAACGTTCTTGGAGTTTGGTTGGCTCCTTTTGGATTCCGTGAGGTCTCGGGAGGGAGGGGGACTCGGGCCTTGATCGAAGGTAGCACGATTTTGATGTTATCGTGCGCTTTGTTGTTTGAACCTATGGTGTAAATCCAAGGGCTTCCTGGCCCCTGGGTTTTTGCAGCTAGGGGCGCCGCACAGGTGTCAGCACTGCTCGGGCGCATTCCCAGCGCGGTCGGCTACCAGCCCACGCTGGCCACGGACCTGGCGTCCTTGCAGGAGCTGACGGTGTCGTCCCTCGTCTTTTCCCCTCGGCATCCACCCACCCCTGTGCACCAATGGCTTCCTTGGTCTCTTCGCTTAGTGGAGGCAGCAGCCACACGGGCATACGCCTACACCGTCGAAGTCGATATCAAGCCAGCACCGTCGCATTCGTCCGCCTCGGTCGTCTGGGTCTTGTTTTGAATTGCATTGGTAATATCTAGTTGACTTCGCCCTAGAACGCTATCGTCCCTGGGTCGTAGACCGGAGGCCTCTTGGATGGCTCTTTAAGCCTCTTTGGCAGCTCTTGGGGGCCTGTGAAGCCTCTCTCTCTGGCGGTTCACTGGGCGCCTCATGGGGGGTCTCTTGGACTTCCTCGGATCTTGGGGACCCTCTCTGGAGGCCTCATGCGGTGTGATCCCGTCCACTGACGCTAATATGAGAGGGCTTGAGTGATCTCTTCCGTGCCCATGGTTTTTGTGCGCGTGGCCTGAGTGACCTCTTCCGTGCTCGTAGTGTTGTGCGCGTGACGCCATTGCCTCCTCTCCCATCCCCCCCCGTCCTTCCCTCCCTCGCGCGGGGAGGTCCTGGTTATTGCACACGTTTGGTATGTTTCGAGCCTCCCGGTAGCGGAGGCAGACCTCAGGGTGCAGGTTTGGAAGGGTGCAGGAATCCCCATGGGAGACCCCAGGGAGCCCCATGAAAGATGCAGGTTTGGAAGGGTACACTTGTGCATCCTTACTCGTCCTCCTCATCCCTGTCGGTTCAGGCTACGGCACGGCCCAGCACTGCGCATTGAAATGGGGCAGCGCAGCCTTGTGCACGCCTGCCGTTCATCAACGGTGGCTGCCCGCTCCTGCTCGCTACCTGTCTGCTTCCTCCTCTGGCCGAGACAGCATCGTGATCAGGGTTGCGCCGAGATCCTTCCTGAGCGCTCAGCGAGTGCCGCATCTACGGCGGTGCCTCGGGCTTCGCCTTCGGCCCTCGGAGCGGTCTGGCCCTCCAAGTCTGCGATCGGGTCGGGATCCGTGCAGGGCAGCCGTGGCCCTGCAGCGGTGACCAGGCCGCGCCCGGCCCTCAGGAGCGCATCACCACCACCCAGAAGGGCTCCATCACCTCGGTGCAGGACGCCGTCTCAGCGGCACGGCGGTCGCCACGCGTGCGCGCGCGCCACGCTGCGGCCAGGGGTGACTTGCCTCGCCGCGCCTGTCACCACCCCCTTGTCAGTACTCGCCTCATGCTGCCCTCGTGTAATCCTCCCTTCCTCTCCTCCTCCTCATCATCATCATCATCAACTGCCCCCGTAGCCATTTTGGCTCAAGCAATTTTGGATTGGGTCAGGTCGCGGTGAGGTGACTGCCACCTGATGCTGTCGTGAGTTTTACCTGTCTCTCCAATCCTTGTTTGCACATGTACACAGATGGCCCGCCGATCGATCAAATATTTGTGTCTCGAGCTTTCCACCTTGCGGAACGAACTGAGTGTGGTAAAACAGCAACTCAGAGTTTTTCTCCGTCTGCATCTCGAGCTGGATCAGCTGTTATCTGATACTGAGAAACCGATGGGCTCGTGCATGAAGCCGAGGGCGCCAGACTTTGTTCCCACCTTGACCGAGGTGCTTCCAGATTGCACCGGGTCCGTTGGCAAGGCAGAATCGCTCCAACAGTGGCCGAACTCGGAATTGGAGTGGGACAATGCCGTGACCAAGGAGCCAGAGAAGGTTCAGCCAGTCATCAATCGGCAGGGTTGTTTTGTACAGAGCTGCCAAAGCAATTTCAAACGGGTTCATAGATGTTCCCTTGTATATCTGAAGGTGCGTTTCTGGGAGCGGTTACCTGATTAAGAGGCTTTGACTTGGACAGTGCAGTTACTTCGACAGAGAGATTGTGTACATGTCTTTGGTTGAATGGTTTCACATGTCTGTGGTTTCACATGTCTGTGGTTTCACATGTCTGTGGTCCCACAGAGTGGCAGGGACAGGCGTTTTGAGTGTCATGGCGATCAGACAGGGTGTCAGCCTTGTATTCTTTGCCATGGCGCTGACATGAAAGCTTTGAGTACCCTCCCTGGCCCTTTCCCTTCCCAACGCTCTTGCTCTCGGCTCGACTCGCGCTCGCTTTCTTCATCGGTCTTGCCAGGCCACTAGACAGCGTTTGGCTGATCCGATTGCGAAGGCCTTACGGCCGGTGCCGCCGACCCTGAAGACGAAGAAGAGGAAGAAGAAGATGTCGAGAGGGGGGAGGGCGGCGCGGTACGGGGTCGCGCGAGGGCAAGACGAATTCTGGCGGCCTCATTCATGGGCCCTTCCTTTTCTCAGGGACCCACCCTGGAGATCTTCTACTTAAGGAGCAGGTCTTGGGTATGGTCTTGGAACTATCTTGGGCGTCTTCGGCCGATCTTTGGGCGACTCGGAGCACTCTTGGGCCGTCTCGGGGGCCATCTTGGGCATTCGGACCTCATTTGAGGCGTTTTCGAGGTTTCGAGGCCGCCCGAGGAAAAACGAATCTGCCCCCCCCCCCCCCATCCCCCCCGGGACCCCCCCCCGGGACCCTCCCCGGGACCTCCCCCGGGACCCCCCCCCCCCTGGGGAAGGGATCAAAGGGAAGGGGCTTCCCTTCGAAGCTACAACGGCATGACGGCAGGAGGGTACGGCCCAAGAAGAATAAAGGGGGGGGCGGCGAGGAAATGATGCCGTTCATTTCATGTCGAATCGACAACGATGACGATCCGAACAACGAAAACACAACGATGTCAATCCGAACAACGAAGACGATTCGGACGAGGAAGCCCCTCGCACACGCCGACAGGGTCGGCGGATTTTTGACGCATGCCACTCGCCGCTTTTCATGTGTCGTGTGCCTGCGAGGGTTTCATCCCTAGCCAGCCCCCCCGGAAGCAGTGCACCACCAACAACAACATCCTCATCGCCTCCTCCCTCAGGCCCCTCTTCCCCTTCATCCCCGTAGAGTTGCCCCCCCCCCCAGAGCCATCCCCGACCGCGTTTTGTCAAGGAGCTCCAGACGGATCCAGTCGCGGCAACGACGGGGGCCTTACGGATGATGATGTTGTTGATGATGATGTTGTTGTTGGTGTTGTTGATCGTGATGGCGATGATGATGGTGATGGTGAAGATGAGGGTGTTGTTGCTGCTGTTGATGATGATGATGCCGATGACGATGCTGCTGATGCTGAATATGCTGGTGATGATAGCGATGACGACGTTGATAATGACGATGATGATGTTGATGATGTTGAGGCTTAAGGTTGATATTACGAAGGTGATGAGGATGATGATGCTGCTGATGATGATGCGGATGTGGAGGTGATGATGATGATGGACATGACAATTATGCTGCTGATGATGGTGATGGACGGTGACGATGATAACGATGATGCTGATAATGGCGATGGTGATGATGATTATGATGGTGATGATGATAATGATGATGGCCATGATGATGCTGCTGATGATCATGCTGCTGATATTTTGATGTTCGTCATGATGCTGATGCTGATGCTGATGCTGACGATGATAATGACGACGATGACGATGATGATGACGATGATGATGATGATGATGATGATGATGATGATGCTGAAGCTGAATATGATGATGCTGATGATGCTGATGCTGACGGTGGCGTTCTCGATGGGGCTGTTCATGATCATCAGGAGGAGGATGACGAGACGTAGGCGGAGGTTGAGGTTGAGGTTGATGTTGAGAATTAGGATGATAACGATAAGGATGAGGAGAATGAGGATGATGATGAGGATGATGAGGATGATAGATGATGATAGATGATGATGATGATGATGATGATGATGATGATGATGATGATGATGATGATGATGATGGTGATGATGATGATGCTGATGATGATGATGATGATGATGATGGTGATGGTGATGGTGACGATGACGATGACGCTGATGATGCTACTGATGATGATGATGATGATGATGATGATGGTGATGATGATGCTGATGATGATGAGGATGATGATGATGCTGATGCTGATGACGATGCTGATGATGATGCTTCTGCTGCTGCTTTTGATGTTGATGAGGATGGTGAGGATCATAATGATGATGATCATGATGATGATCATGATGATGAGGATGATAATGTGGATGCCGATTACGATGATGATGATGAGGATGACGATGAGTATGATGCTGCTGATGATGAAGATGGTAATGATGCTTAGTATGATGATGATGATGCTAATGCTGATGCTGCTCATGGTGATGCTGATTATGATGATGCTGCTTCCGATGATGATGCCAATGATGATGCTGATGACGACGATGATTAGGATTTTGATGATGATGCTAATGCTGCTGACGATGCTTCTGCTGCTGTATTTGATAATGGTGATGGTGATGATGATGATGATGGTTATGATGAAGCTGACCATGATGCTCATGATGCAAATGACGAGTCTGAAACTGCGGATGCTAGTTATAGTGAACAAAATGATGATGCTGATGGTGATTATGATGATAAGTATGATGATGGTGATGATGGGTTTGATGATGATGATGATGATGATGATGGTGATGGTGATGGTGATGGTGATGATGATGATGATGACGACGATGATGATGATTATAATGCTGATGATGCTGCTGTTGATGCTGATGAGGACGACGATTTTGATGATGTTGATGATGATGATGATGCTGATGATGATGACGATGCTGATGATGATGATGATACTGATGATACTGATGATGATACTGATGATGATGATGATGATGATGATGATGATGATGATGATGATACTGATGATGCTGATGATGCTGATGGTGGTGATGATGATGATGATGATGATGGTGGTGGTGGTGGTGGTTGTGGTGGTGGTGATGATGATGATGATGATGAC
The DNA here is from genome assembly GCA_963575745.1 of Prorocentrum cordatum. NCBI lineage: Eukaryota > Dinophyceae > Prorocentrales > Prorocentraceae > Prorocentrum > Prorocentrum cordatum. The sequence goes on from CAUYUJ010022479.1 coordinate 59,076, forward strand.
GACGATGATGATGATTATGATGATGGTGATGATGATGCTGCTGCTGCTGATGATGATGATGATGATGATGATCTGATGATGAAGATGGTGGTTATGATGATCATGATGATGATGATGATGATGATGATGATGATGATGATGATGATGACTATGATGATGATGATGATGACGATGATGATGATGAGGAGGAGGAGGAGGCTGGTTATGCTGATAATGATGTGAAGGAGGAGGATGAGGCGGATGAGGAGGATGAGGATAGTAGGAAGGAGGAGGAGGAGGAGTAGAAAGAGGAGAAGGAGGAAGAGGAAGAGGCAGAGGAAGTGGGATGAGGACGGTGAGAAGGAGGAAGAGGAAATGGAGGAGAGGGATGAGAGATAAGATCAGGCACAACTGCGGACGCATCGCTTCTCCGAGGCCGGTTTCTCATCTCGAGTCGTTTCTTGACTGCCCGAAGGCCCAGAAACGGCTCCTGGAGGCCCAGAAGAACGAAAAGCGTCTGGGTAGGTTTACGTATTTTGATAGCCGCAAGAGTTCTCATGATCCATTCGAAATCTTTTCAAAATGGGGGTGCCCGCACCCCTTGCCGAGTCGATCATGGCCAACTTTCCGAGCCGCGTACAGGCGTGGCGACGAGAATCTTCAGGAGCGTCTCCAAAACATCCAAAACAAAGATTTCGTCGACGACGTCGGTGACCCAGGCATCTGACACCTCGAAATCAGAGGCGGCCGATTTGTAGCCATTCTTTGGCCTGGAGGATGGTCTGGGGCCCTGGGATGATTAAAGAAACGGCACGGCATGAAATCTGGCCCTGGGGAAGGGGTCGAGAGGTCGGGAAAACGACTTCGAACAAATCGCCGTCGTCCGACCAAGGCTGTGTACGTGCCGGCCGACGACCTGACCGACCCTGCGCCGGCGCGGGGGGAGGGGTGGTGGTAGCAGCCTGTGCGGGCGGGGGGTGTATTGCGCTTGTCTCCGAGGAGGGATGAGGAGGAGGGGTGGAGGAAGGAGGAAGGGGGTCCCCTCCCTCTTCCCACTCCTTCTTCCCCCTCTTCCTCCTCCCTCATCCCCCCCTTCTCACTTTCGTCGTCGTCGTCCTCCTCCTCCTTCCCCTCCCCCCCTCCTCATCCTTCTTCCTACCTCCTCTCACCCGCCGAGGGAGTAAGAATGGGGATGAAGATGAGGATTTTGATGATTGGTGAAGGTGGTGCTTGTAGTGGTGCTGGTGGTATTATTATTATTATTGTTGATGGTGATGGTGATCATGATAGTGATGATAATGATGTTGATGATGATGCTGATGATGATGATGAGGATGATGATGATGCTGATGCTGATGACGATGCTGATGATGATGCTTCTGCTGCTGCTTTTGATGTTGATGATGATGGTGAGGATCATGATGATGATGATCATGATGATGATCATGATGATGAGGATGATAATGTGGATGCCGATTACGATGATGATGAGGATGACGATGAGTATGATGCTGCTGATGATGAAGATGGTAATGATGCTTAGTATGATGATGATGATGATGCGAATGCTGATGCTGCTGATGATGATGCTGATTATGATGATGCTGCTTCCGATGATGATGCTGATGACGACGATGATTAGGATTTTGATGATGATGATGCTAATGCTGCTGACGATGCTTCTGCTGCTTTATTTGATAATGGTGATGGTGATGATGATGATGATGGTTATGATGAAGCTGACCATGATGCTCATGATGCAAATGATGAGTCTGAAACTGCGGATGCTAGTTATAGTGAACAAAATGATGATGCTGATGGTGATTATGATGATAATGATGATGATGGTGATGATGGGTTTGATAATGATGATGATAATGATGATGATGATGATGATGATGATGATGATGATGGTGATGGTGATGGTGATGGTGATGGTGATGATGATGGTGATGATGACGACGATGATGATGATGATTATAATGCTGATGATGCTGCTGTTGATGCTGATGAGGACGACGATTTTGATGATGTTGATGATGATGATGCTGATGATGCTGATGATGATGACGATGATGATGATGATGATACTGATGATACTGATGATGATGATACTGATGATGATGATGATGATGATGATGATGATGATGATGATGATGATGATGATGATGATGATGATGATGATGATGATGATGATGCTGATGATGATAATGCTGCTGCCGATGATGCTGATGCTGATGCTGATGCTGCTGATGATGATGATGATGAGGAGGAGGAGGAGGAGGAGGAGGAGGAAGCGGAGGAGGAGGAGGAGGAGGAGGAGGAAGAGGAGGAGGGGGATGAGGGAAGGTGGAGGAGGAATGAAGGGGGAGCGAGGAGGAGCGAGTAGGAGGAGGAGGAGGAGGAGGAGGAGGAGGAGGAGAGCGAGGGAAGGACCGAAGGTGGGAGGTAGTGCGGGCGGGCGGGAAGGAGGTAGGAAGGTAGGGAGGCAGTCAGGAGGGAGAAGAGAGACGGGGAGAGGCCACCACCTTCGCGCACCTCGACGCCACGACGGTGCTGTCGAGACAGATCGCGGAGAGCACGCCCGCCCATCCTCTCCCAGCGCGAGAGCCGCGCTCTCATGCGGTCCCCGTGTGCCGCCCGCCGGCGCGGAATGGGCGCGGGCCAGCAGAGCGTCGGCGGCGAGGCTCGGGAGCGAGAGGGGTGAGTTTGTATGGGAACGGCGCTCGGGAGCGATGTTGTGGGGGAGGGTGAGGGGGGAGGGAGAGGTGGAGGAGGTGGAGAGGGTGGAGGGAAGGAGTTGGGAGCGGTGGAGGTGGGGGGAGGGAGGAGCGATGGGGAGGGTGGGTGGGTGGGTGGGTCGGTGGGTGGGGTGGTGGTGGTGGCGGGGTGTCGGTGGGTGATTGTGATTGTGATCATGATGATGCTGATCATGCTGATGCTGATGATGACTACGATGAGGATGAGGCTGCGGATGCTTATGATGCTGATGCTGATGATGAGGTCGATGATAACGGTGATGATGCTGACGATGATGATGCTGCTGATGATGGTGCTAACGGGCTTGATGATGCTGCTGATGATGATGACAGTGTGGTGGTGGGTGGTGGTGTTGACTATGATGATGATGATGATGATGATGATGATGATGATGATGATGATGATGATGATGATGATGATGATGATGATGCTGTTTATGCTGTTTATGCTTTTTGACGGTGAGGGTGTTGGTGATGGTGGTGATGGTCATGGTGATTGTGTTTGTTACGATGCGAAAGGCTATGATGCTGATGTGACCGAAGACGGTGATCACGATTATGGCGACGATGATGACGGTGACGATGCCGACGATGATGTTGTTGCTGTTGCTGCTGCTGGTTATGTCGATGCTGATGGTGGGGTTGTGGTGGTGGGTGGTGGTGCTGATATTGTGACCGTGACGGTGCATGCGATGATGGTGATGGTCATGTTAATGGTTTTGGTTACGATACGGAATGCAATGATTTTGGTGTGGCCGGGGGAAAAAAGCACGATGCTAACAACGATTATGATTATTACGATGACGATGATCATGTTTTTGATGATGGTGATGCTGATGATGATGGTGATGATGATGCTGCAGATGCATATGACAATGAACATGCAGACGACGCTGATGATGATGATGATTCTGATATGCTGCTGCTGCTGATGATGATGCAACTGATGATCGTGATTATGATGACGATGATGACGACGATGATGTTGCTGCTGCTGATGACGATGTTGATGATGACCTTGCGTACTATGACGATTCTGATGCCGATGCCGATTGCGACGTCGATGGCGACGATGGTGATGTTGCTGTTGAGGATGTGGCTGTTGATGATGCTGCTGCTGATGATGATCATGATCATGATCATGATCCTGCTGCCGCTGATGCTAACGATGATTACGCTGCTGCTGCTGTTGAAGATTCTGATGCTGACTACGAGGATGATTCTGATGATGCTGCTGATGATGATGATGATGCTGCTGTTTATGCTGCTGATGATGATGACGCTGATTGTGATGATGATGGTGATGATGCTAATGATGGTGATGATGATGATGATGATGATGAAGATGAAGATGAAGAGGATCATGATGATGATCCGTAGCCATTTTGGCTCAAGTTTGAAACGCTCCCCCGGCGCTTCGAACTTGGACGCTGCCAAGGGGTTGGCCCGAACGTCTTGAGGTTAGGCCTCGCAATCTTCTCCAGTCGTGCGCCAAAGCACGCCGTGATATTTACACTCGTGCTGCTCAGTCTGCATCGGCGCAATGGCTCCCAGGGGTGTGAAGAAGGATCCGAAGGCTACCCGCGCGGAGAAGAAGTCAGCGAAGGGGCGTTTGTCGTCCAGCCCCCTGCGCAACACCTCCAGCAGCCCGTCATACAAGCGCGAGAGGCCCACCAGCACGTCGCCGTCGAGACGCCGTATCACATCAAGTGGCAGCAGTGACAGGCACTCACAAAGTCTCAGTCGGAACGGTGACAGTGATGATGATGGGTTCCGCCAGGTCTACCCGCGCCAGTCCAACGTGAAGAATATGGAAAGCAAAATTGACTCCATCCTTGACTCGATCAAGAATCTTGCGGGCGCCGTCCACTCCTCGCACCAGGAGATGGCCCAGCTCCAGCAGGAGGTTGAGATATCCAACAAGCGTTGCGTGGACCTTGCCACCCAGATGAACTCTCTCGCGAGCCAGGTTCAGTCGTCATCTGCCCACGCAGACCTGCAGATGAAAGACTTACAGCAGCAGATCGACAATTTGCATGGCAGGCTTTGTCATTGTGAGAGCACTCCAACGCCCATAGGTGGTGGTGGGATGGATCTGGACTCCCAGCCCTCCGTAGCGCAGCAGAGGATCAGTGCCATTGAGGACCAACTCTCCAAGATCACGAAGAGCCCCACGCCTCTCAAGCCATCTTCGGAGACTCGAATTTCTGCCATGGAACGTGCGCATCGAATCGTGATTGTCGGCTTCCCCCGCAAGATGATGCAGGCTACCCTTCGTACTGCGGCAGGTTTATTTCTTCAAGCTGGCGTCCCTCAAGGGCGTCCTCAGCCAGTTGTTCGTGCCTTTGATATGACTAAGAAAGTGACATTAGACTTCGCAGATTCGACGAAAGCTTCGGACTTTCTGACCAACATTGCAGCTGCGCAACCGATCCACTTCCCCGACCCTGTCTTCCCTGGCCAGTCCATCGAGCTCCGCGCCAAGAGGGACATGGAGCCTGGCACTCGCCTCCTCCTCCTTGCCATGGGCAAGATTCGGGGGCTCTTGGCGGCAGCGATGCGGCCACTTCAGAAGGAGATGGGCTCGAACGGCCTCGGCGGTGACATCTACGTGCTTCGCGCTCCCGAGGGCCCCGTCATCCTCTTCCACGTCTCCATCGACAGTAGTGGAGTGAAACCTGCGGTCGCACTTCAGTATGAGCCTGAACAGTTTGCGGAGTTTCACGCCTCTGTCACCCCTCTCCTTGATCAGATCAAGGATGGGGTGGCCCACCTGAACGCTTCGCTTCCCTTTTGAGGGGTCTCGAGGCGAGCCCAGGGCTATGGGCGCAGCTGCCTGGTCACAGCATGAGCTGTGCAACTTTGCTGCGAGCCCTGTCGGGTAAGCTTATCCGCCTGGCCCCCTGGCTCCTAGCGGTGCTCCGTGCGCTGAAGATGTGCCCTTCGCTGTGGGTGCGGCCCTCCATGTGCAGGTGCCCCTGTCTGTGGAAGCTGCGAGCCAGGGTCTGCCTCTTCTTAATTCATCTGTCGGGCCCGTCCCCTTTTTCCCCTCCTCCTCCCTTAAGATCGGTTCTTGGAACACTCATGCTTTCTTTGCAGCGGTTCGCAGTCAGAGTGTCAAAGCCCCTGCTCGTTACGCACGTTACCTCAAGTACGCAGAGCAGCTCACTGTTCTTTGTGCACAAGAGTGTCATGGTCAAGTTGCTGATATCAATGAGCTGCAGTGTGAGCTTCGAGGTTTTGAGATCGGTCACTCGCTATTCGTTGACTCTACTCGTGAAGGGGGCGCCCTCACTTGCATCCAGCCTTCCCTCTGCAAGTCGTTCTCGTCCATTGTCCACGCTCCCATCGTTGAAGGGCGCATTCTGAAGTCTTACCTCTCGGGGCCAATGGCGACCTCTGCACCATAAACGTTCACATGCCAAATACTAGCGACCTCCTCACCATCTATGCAAGAGCACTGCGTGACATCATCGTCTCCCTCCCCTCTCCCACGGCATGCACTGCCGTTCTGATAGGCGACTGGAACTTTGCGCTGTCCGCTGACAGTCGTTTGAGAGCGGACGGCAATGGATGGTCATCTGGAGATGACTCGCACACGAAGCTTTTCTTTCGGCACGGCGCACAGTGGACGGAATTTTACCAATCCGAGGACACAAGGCGGGAGGTCAGGGAGGGCACGATTGTTCACACTGCGCGTCTCGATCGAGCCTACTGCAAGCTGCCGCCTGCTCTGCTGGCAGATCTTACTGTCAGAGGGGAAACACTTGGAAGGCTACAGTCGAACATGGCATCGGACCACATCCCCGTGGTTGTGACCCTCAGCACCTTCAAGCCCCAGGAGGCCCCCAAAAAGCTCCCGAAGTGGCTGGTCCGTCACCCTCTCTTTCGGGACATCCTGGATCCCGCGATTTCCGCCCTCTACGCCTTGGACTTGAATCCCTGGGACCGCTTGGGCCGCATCAAGAACCTGATGTTTGAAGTCGCTGAAGAGGTTCGGTCACAGTTAGCGTCCCAGCCGGCGGAGACGACGGAGGCCAAGCACTTCCGAACCCTCCAGGCTCTTCGAGCGTGGCGCGCTGGTGACGAGTTACGCGTGCGTCTCGCTGTTCGCTCTTATCCTGCTCTAGCCGCACACTTTCCATCCCCTGATCTTCGCGATGCCCGCGTTCTCGCTCTCTGCCAGCATGCTCAGAAGCTGCGCATCACTTTGCTCGCAGAGGAAGAGCGAGAGCTGGGGGCAGGTGCTGCGAATATCTCTGAGGATGCCCTTGACAGTGCCCGCAAAAAGGTCAATACTCGTAAAGAGCTCTGGAGGAAAATGAAGCGACGCACCTGGCTCCAGGGCACCCTCTCGGATACGGATGCACCGAGTTCTTCAGAGACCGAAGCTGCTGACGCTCTTCTGCAGCACTGGAAGGGAGTTTTTGCAGCCCCCGAGGTGGACGCCTCGCTTTGGCCTGAGCTCTCTCGTTTCATCAAGCCGCTGTCTGTCCCTGCCAACGCCACCTTTAACGAGCTTCAGGAGGAGGGATGGATATTGGGAGAGATTGAGTGGGATGACCTGATACGCCATAAGATGGACAGCATGCCTGGGGAGGACGGCATTCCCTACTTTGCCTGGGGGGTACCTGCTGCCAGGAACGCCCTGTATGAGTGCTACTGCCGTCTGTTCACTCACCCGACCTCGAGCATCCCCGATGACATGAAAAGTGCCATCATGATTTTCCTCCCCAAGAAAATCACTGAACAGGAGATCGGCGAGGGTGTCTTTCGAAAGCCTCAGGTCACGCGACCTCTTAGTATGACGAACACGGATTGCAAGCTTCTCTCTGCTTCTATACTTGGGAATTATCCAGGAAAGTTGCGCTATCTAACCTGTTACGGAGTCCCCAACAATGTTTCAAGGGTCGGGACATGATTGTGAATGTTATTGAAGCTGAGCTGTTCATTCTTCGGAAGCATATTAAAGATCGGTACACGTCTGGATTGGTCCTCACGGACTTCGAGTCCGCCTTCCCATCGATCTTTGTCCCCTGGGTCCTACACGTCCTGGAGAAAATGATGGTCCCTGGTGCCGTTGTCAACTTCTTCAAGGAACTCTATGACAATAACACTGCCACGGTTTCGCTTTTCGGTCGGCTATTGGACAGCTTTGCCATCGAACGAGGCGTACGCCAGGGGGGGCCCAGTTCGATGCTACTGCTCACACTTGCGGTGGAGCCGGTACTTGCGTGGCTGGCCTGGCGCCTGCCCGACCACATCGAGCTCTCCCTAGCATATGCTGACGACTTCTGCTTTGGCATGCGGTGTCTGTTTGATGGGATAGGCCCTCTCTTTGAGTGCTTACGGAGCTTGCAGCCTGCAGTTGGCCTCGCCCTCAACCCCCGAAGTGTCAGGTCCTCCTCGCTTACCCCAACCTCAAGGAGCCCCTCCAGGACCTCCTCTCGGACTTAGGCCACCAACTGGAGCTTCTAAAGATCGCGGTCTGTTTGAAATACCTAGGAGTCTGGATTGGGCTGGGGGCGGAAGAAGTTACCTGGGGGGAAAACATCGTCAAGCTTCGGAAAAGGGCGAGGGAGATCAGGGACCTTGGTTTGGGGCTCGCCCAGTCGATCGTGCTGTTTAAGGCCTACTGTGTCTCGCTGCTATACTTTATGTCGCAGGTGCACGCGCCCTCTATCTCGCTCATCAAGACATATCAGGCCTGCGTTCGCTTGTTGACAGCGGGCCCGAATAATGCACTATCTTATGACATGTGCTGCAACCTCACCCAGCTCGGCCTCCCCATAGAGTTTCCTCACATCACCCTCGTCACTGCCTCCTCCAGAGCCCGATACATCGCTAGATGCGACGAGTTCCCGAGGCTGCGCCAGCTCTATGACAGTACCTTCTCTGACGACGATTGGTGCATAGTGAGGCGGATCGCCGGCTGGAATACCACCTCGTTTGCTGCCAAGCTCTTCTCGTTTAAGGACTGGGTTGACCAGAAAAACTTGGAGATCCGTTTTGAGCGCAAGGATATTCAGAAGCAGTATCAAAAACAGCTGAAGCTTTATTTCGTTCCCGCTGACCCCCCCTATCCTGGCGCCCCACAGAAGGGTGAACAACTGGATCCCTGGCACTTCCCTGGACTCCCTCTCCTTCGTCCTTCGTCTCAAGCCCCTGGCGACCAGGTGCAACATGTGCATCCCCCTGTCCGTGATCCGTATCCTGTCGCGCTGTGTTTGCACGAGCTCTCGCTTCCATTCCTCACCTCGTGGTTGCCTCATGGGATGCGTGAACTCCGAGGCCCCCGACTCCGACTTCGATGACATGAAACACTATTTTCATTGTCCTCGTCTTCATCGGTTATTTCAATCTTGGATGGGTTCTTGGGCTCCGAGGATTCCTGAGGGTGCGCCCTGGCTTGCCTCCTTTCTTCTGTTTCACGGGTTGGGGCCCGACGCCAGCCTCCTGGCTGCTATGCTATGCGATGCTTTTCTTAGTGCACACACGGCCTTCCGCCTGCGCCTCCCTGGCTCGCCTCAGCAAAACTTCGAGGCGCGTTTGCGAGTGCAGGCCCGTCGCCATAAAGCCTGCCGCCAGCTCTGGGGCCGTCAACAGCTGGAGATGTGGGCTGATCGGCTGCCTTTTTTTATAATATAAAAAAAGAAAAGATGATCATGATGATGATGCTGCTGATGATGATGCTGCTGCTGATGATGATGATGATCGTGATGTTGAGGAGGATGACTCTTCTGATGATTATGATGCTGCGTTTCCTGCTACCGCTGATGATGAAGATGCTGCTCCTCATAATGTCGATGATGGCTGTCATAATGTCGGTGGTGAGGCTGATGCTGATCTGCTGTTGCTGGTGATGATGACGCGGATTATTACGATGCTGACTGTGATGCTGAGATTGCTGTTCTTCGGCGGAGGGTGATGGGCGGGGTAGAAGAGGAGGCTAAGCACGAGGAGGGAGATTATGACAGGAGTAAGCTGCTCTACGCTGGCGGGCTTTTGCAAATTATTGACGCTTCGCGTATCCCCACCAGGGGGTTCGTCGCATTCGATGCTCCTTGGTACGCGTCCTCGTCTTATCCACGGTTGGCAGTCGCAGCGACCTGTGCCTGGTTGGATTGGGACGGTTGTACCTTTCGCATTGCGTCACATCATGTTACCTGATGGCTCGCTTGCGATCGCACCTGTTCGAGGTTCTCTCTTGGGCCTGACGTGCTCGTTTGGTTTCAGACACCACGAATCTCGCGCCTTTGCTCCGTTGGTGCGTACTCTGAAGCTGCGACGGTTCGGTGGCGCTGTCAGAGTCCTACTTTCCTATGGTATGCAGTCTGGCGACAGCTTGCGTGTCCTTCGGTCGCTCTGCTTGAGCTTGGCAGACACCCTGGGGCCCCTTTGCACGCCTTTCCTGCGCATAGGTTGGCAGACTCCCATGTTCAGCTACCCCTGACATGGTGGGGGTCTTGCATCGCGCCATTTTGGCAGCGTAATCACTGCCCTGGGCTGTTTGCCGTCAGACTCCTTGGGCTCAGCTCCTGCACCCGCCGCCTGGCGCCGGCCGCGCTCGCGCGCGCTCGGCCAATTTGTAGCGGCCGCAGCCCGACCGCTACCCGCCGCCGCTGGCGCTTCCGCCTGCGGCTGTAAAAAAAAGTATCCCCACCGGGCACACCTCGCATTCTCTGCGATTTTTTACTGCTTGTGCGTTGCCTGTTGTAGCTAATTCCCCTCGCCTGCTGGCCCAGACGACGCCTTCCGCTCCCTGCCCGCTGCCTCGGAGCCGCCGGCCAAAAAAACATTATCCCCACCAGGACGAGCAGGCGAGAACCAACAGGACCATCCGCACCCACGCGGGGCACCTCCCCCTCGGCAGCGGCGCACCCAGAGCTACCGACCAGCGGCGGCAGGGCGATCAGGGCACCACCACCCCGTGGCACGCCGACATCCGGCAACTGCTGAGCAGGGGACCCGCCAACAGCGCCTTCGCCACGTCCCAGTCAACCCTAGGCCCCGACGACGGCACAAGAGAGGAATATTTGGACCGCGCCATCTTCCTGCTCGACGCGAGGCAAAGAGACGACGAGCATAATGGCAGACGCTCCACGCACATCCCGGAGGACATATCCTCTATCAGCGGGGACCAGGCGCAGAGCTTGGCCCACGAAGTGTTGATCCTGGAAGAGAGCCGGGAAGCTGGTTCTCAAGGGCCATATGTTTGTGCCTGGCCCCCATCTACCTACCCCTGCTCAGGCCAGTCCTGCAGGTGAGAGGCCTGGACCCTAGGCCGTACGAGGTCATCGCCAGGTGGCTCCCCCTGGCAGGCGTGCGCGCCCCAGCGGACATCGTACGCCGGCTCAGAACGGACGCCGAAGTCATCGACCAGTCCATTTACGCAACCTTGGACAACGAGCGCATCAGGATCCTGCTAAAACAGCATGCTATACGCAAACCGAGGCCAGCAAAAGGGTCCGCGTCCTGATTGAAAGCCTGGGCGACGGGATCGCCTCAGTTGGAGCGCCCCCAGGGGGCGTCACCATACTCCCTGGGGAAGGGGGGGGACCCGAGCCTGTGCCGTCCTGGGACTTCGGGGACGACAGCCCAATCTGCCTGTGCTGCAGCGGCGAGCTCACGGGCTCAGCCGAAGTCCTGATCCCTTGCAGACGCAGATTCCACAGCGAATGTCTCAGGCAGTGGCGGAACAGCGAGCCTGCAGTGTTCAGGGAGGGAGGCAGGTCGATGCCCACCCGTCGCCCGCAATGTCGCACAGACGACCGAGGCGGCGATATCGCAAGGCTCACCGAGCAGGCCCACAACAGGGACGGCGAGCCGGCAGACGACCCTCTCGATCTGGCGCAGTTCCGCGACGGCGCGGTCCCGCCCCGCAGACCAGTCATCAGACTGGATGAGCTAGCCGAGGCAGTTCAACGGCTCGGTCCCGAGCTGGACTGCCTGCGCGCCCAACTAGTATCCCTCAGAAGGCCACGCACGTACGTGACCGTCGGGGACACGAGGAAAATCCACGCCCGCATACAGGAGAGACGGAACGCGCTCAGAGGCGAAGACACTGGCATGGAGGTCGACAAGCCCCCCACAGGCCCAGGAGACGGGGGAGGCTGCCCGGACCCGTCCGACCCTACCGACTCCGCCCCGCCTCAGCCAGACCCACCGCCGCCTCCAAGTCAGAATCAGACAGGCCCCGCTGATCACCCACGGGCGCTGGGCTCCCCTGCTATAGGTTGCTGCCCACCAGACGACGAACCGAGGGCCCGCGGCCTCCCCGCGTTCCCAACCGCCCTTCTCGCCGCGACAGCGAGGGACATCGCTGCAGACCTGGTCGCCCCCGGGCGGCCACGCGTGGGGGGCAGGGCAGCGGGCGGCGCGGAGGTCACCTACGCGCTGGCCGGCCCAAGCGCGCGGGGGCATATTCGAACCCTGGCGAGTGAGCGCGCCTGGGCCGCAGACAGGCCGGCCGCGGGGATTTCCATCGCGACCCTGGCCCACGCACAGGCTTCCCAGACGGAAGGTGCCTGGGCAGCGGCTGGGCGGCAGGAGGCCCCCTGCAAGATCCTGGCGTTCGAACTCACAGTCGAACTCACAGCCATGGCCAACGCGTAGTAGGGCTGCAGAACGGCCAGCATAATCACGCACCTCGTGCCAATTAGGAACCCGTGTAAGACAGGGCGCGCGAGCCCTCCAATGCAGCAGATGATCGCAGCGCAATTTGGCATCTCAGGCAGACCTCTGCGCGCAGTGCTCCCGCCCTCCATCGCGGCGCACTGGGGCGCAGCCAGCGCAGACGCGACGGACGCTCTACACATCCTGGTCCCAGACAGTGGAAACGACAGCGCGGTCGCCCAGATCACCCGATGGCGGGATGAGCTTGCCAACCTGGAGAGCTCCAACATCCTCGCCGGCTGCGCCGCCGCCAGGGTCCAGCTCCCGAAAGACGAACTCCTGCTTGCACAGGGCCTTGAGCAGTTCTTTCGCCGCGCGCTCCGCTGTAGACCAGCGCGCCCATCGGCCAGGGCCCAAGTGCTCGGGGGACCGTTCGACAGCCTGCAGGCTGCAGCTCGAGCAACCGCGACGCGCCACGCCACTGCGTGTACTTGGAGGACGCATGAAACCAGCGACTCTGTGCGCATTCCCGTCCCGAGTAAGGCTCAATGCCCGGCTTGCGCTATCGCATCCGCGGCAGCGAGCGCCCTCGGGCACCGAGTCGGGATCTGTGGCGCCGGACTCCTCCTACTCAGGATGCCCGGGCGGGCAGCAGCTCCGGCGTTGCGACACCTTCGCGACGAGCTGCCGCGCGCCCCGGGGCGCGACGACCCGAAACGGGCCCTTGCCCCCAGAAGAATACTTTAAGAAGGTAACTGGGACGGAGGTCCGTCCTTCGTCCGCCTGGCAGACCCGGAGGGCGGATTCCACCTATGGTGGGACCTCGCTGACATGGGACAGACCCGCCCAGAAGACGCGCTCGAAGCCATCGAGGCCGCCGCGGGCCCCGGCGCCGCAGAGCTGGCTTTGACAGCGTACGCCTGGTTCCCAGACGTGTCAGACTACAGGCGCATGACGCAAGTCAGAATACGTCTGGCAGCGGCGGACACGATCCCAGAGGTCCGCAGGGGCTATTCTATAGTTCTGCGCAACAGAACTAAAAAATAGTCCCGTACTAAAAAATAGCCCCGCACTAAAAATAGTCCCGTGCTCTGAACATAGCCTCATATAATAGAAAAGCAACCATGAATAACATATGAGTCGTTTATATACATTACATATATAGTAGAAAAAGTGTGAGAGCGCGCGCGCGCGTGTGCGAGTGCGTTTGTTCGCAGGTTGGTTGAAGAAAGTCGATCATGTAGGCAGGTTTCAACTGAGACGTCTCGCAATTCGAAGCCGCCAGGCAAACTATTGTTTTCGTCGTGATCATCGCAGGAAGTGCCATAGAACTTCCTGCGACGATCGCGACGAAGGCAACGCTTGACGCGCAGGAGGGGGAATCGTCGCCCGAGTGTTTCGGCTCAATGATGCAGAAGAGGAGAAAAGGGAGGGCCCGCGCGCCAGGGCTCGACGATGTAGATTCGCTGGCAGATGTGCTGGGCGCTTTCGCCGCGGACGTTCGAGATCCGAACGAGCGGGGCGCCCGGCTGCAGGAGGGGGGGGAGGGGCAGGGGGGGGGGGGGGGGGGGGGGGGGGGGGGGGGGAAACAGCAGGAGGAGGAACTAGCTGAGAAGGAGGAGCAGAAGGGGCAGGAAGAGGAGGGGGAGGAGGAGGAGGAGGAGGAGGAGGGGGAGGGGGGGAGGAGGAGGGCAGGTGCTAGGGCGGCGAGGAAGAACCATAGGACGCCCGCGACGGCAAGTAAAAGGAGAGGCGCGGGCGGGCGGGCCACGCGCGGGAGAGGGTGAGGGCTGAGGATTGACGAGGCAATGGGTCAGAGGAAGCATGGGATGGAGGATGAGGAGGACCAGGCGGTGGAGGGCAGAGGGCGGCGCCCAGGTAAATCGAATGCGACGAACACATGGATTCCGCTGTGGGCGACGATCAGATCATTAAACATAAAATGCTCATGAGCCAGCTGCTGCGCCTACAGCCTCGAGGAGGGGCCCCGCAGAAGGTCGCGAAGGCTCGCGCCCCCTGCTCTCCATCCTGCCGTCCCCACCCTTCTCCCACCTGCATCCTTCTCCCGCCTCCTCCGAAAAATAAGGGGTCATCCTCTCTTCCCGCCAGCCACCTTTCTCTCCCCGCCGTTCCTCGCCGTCGTCTGAATACCTTACCTCGTCCTCGCTCTCGTCTCGAGACCTCGTTCTTGCCGTCGTCGTCCTACCCATCGACCTTTTTTTTTTTTTTTTTTTTTTTTTTTTTTTTTTTTTTTTTTTTTTTTTTTTTTTTTTTTTTTTTTTTTTTTTTTTTTTTTTTCCACTCGGTTAGTCGTGGGATTCGAATTCGAATCTAATCTAATTTTCCGCATTTCGTCATCGCCATCCTCACTCTTCTCCCTGGTCTCCTCTGCGTGATCTTCCCCCTCCTCCTCACTCTTCTCCCTGACCTCCTGATACTTGACTTCCTTCTCACGTTTCCGAACGATTTCGTTAGCTTGAGGCTGCATTCTTCAAGATAGCTGTCGACCGCGAGAGCACGTGGAAGCTCGCGTCGGAGCGCGAGAATTGGGCAGAACATATCTCGAAGAGCCTGAGGGGCATGCTGCGCGGTGTCTCCAAGTGCGTTTCCAGGACTGCATTGCCTCCCCCTCCTCCCCCTCCTCCTCTTCCTTTGCCTCCCCCCCCCCCTCTTCCTCCTCCTCCTTCTCCTTCTCCTCCATTGCCAAGGGCGCATGTCGAGACGCCATCTCAGATGTCATCGCGGGCGTCATCTCAGATGGCGTCTGCGATAACACCTGAAATGAAGTCTTAGAACGCGTCTGCAATCCTTTGCGCCCGGCCCGAGTCAGGACGACGATCCCAGATTTCGCGACGCCCTTCGCGAAGATATGCGCCGCTGCAGAGGCAGGAGAGGCAGGGGGGCAGGCAGAGGAGGCAGAGGGGAAGGCAGAGGAGGCCGAGGAAGCAGGAGAGGCTGGGGCATCCCAGCGCGGCGCAGAGGCGGCGCGGCCGGCAGAGGCTCGGCGCCCTTCCCATCCCCCCCCCCATCCCACCTCCCCATCTGTCCTCCATTTCTCCGCGTCCAGGCGCAGAGGACGAAGGGCAAGAGAGGCGCCGCGCTCGAACCCATCGCTTCGCTGGGAGGCTGGTCGCTCGGCTGGCAGGCCGAGATGCAGGCGCCGCATCCTGCTTCTTCTCCACCCCCTCTTCCTCTGCCTCCTCCTCCTCTTCCTCCGCCTGCTTCTGCTCCTCCTCCTCCTCCCTCCTACTCGTCCTCCTCCTCGCCCTCCTCATTCTCCGTCCTCCTCCTCCTCCTCCTCCTCCTCCTCCTTTCTCCTTGCCATGTTGTAGCTGCCGCCATTCTCGTATTTTCGTCGCCCTCCTCTTTCTCATGCTCATCCATCGTCCTCACTCCTCCTCCAGGTCGATCGCCCTCCTGCCGATCCTCAGACATCCGCCTCACTCCCATTCCCCTAGATCATCCTTTCGCCCTCCCCCAGTCAGCGCGGCGCATCCCAGAGTCTGGCGACAAGAAGCGGAACAACCCAGAGTACACGGTCGCTATGATAGAGGACGGGTGCGAGCTTCTCGTCGCAACATGGGGCGACGGCTTCAGATGGGAGGTGTCATCGTCGTCGTCGTCGTCGAGCGTCAGGCGAGTTTAGCCTCGCGTTCCTTTTTGTCGGACTCCTGGGGTGGTGGCTCGCCAGAAGCTGGATCCGAATCGAAATTCAGATCAGAAGCCGCTCCAGGGATGGGGTCGAGGCATCACTCTCACTCGCCCAGCACTCTCGCTACCTTGCTCGTCGTCGGCGTCGCACTCCTCCTCCTCCTCTTCCTCCTCTTCCTCCTCCTCCTCATTATGGTTCTCCTGCAGCTCTCCGTCTCCACCACCTCCTCCTCCTTCTCCTCCTCCTCCTCCTACTCCCCCTCCCCCTCCGCCTCCCCCCCCTCTCCCCCGCCCTCCTCCTCCCCCTCCTCCTCCTCCTCCTCCTCCTCCTCCTCCTCCCCCTCATCCCTCTCGTCCTACTCGCCCTCCCCCCCCTCGCTTTCTCTCCATCTCCCCTGACTCCCGTCCTCCTCCTCCTCCTCCTCCTCCTCCCCCTCCTCCTCCTCCTCCCCCCCCCTCCTCTTTGCCATCTTTATACGCGCGCCACTGAAAGGTGCCATGCGCTGAAGCAGCCAGCTTCCAGGAGAAAAGTGGCAAGGCAAAAAGCCTGGTCACTAAGGAATGGGATTGGAAAGATGGCAAATCGAAAGCGCGTCTCAAGTGGGTCAACAGGCAGGGGGAACCGAGAATATTACAGGTTCCCCACAAAGGCCAATTCATGCAAATGGGGGGCTGGGCTGAGGGCAAGGAAGAGGCGGGCCAGAATTGGCTCCTCGCCGCGCTTGATCGGCACGTCGCAGGCACTGCAGACAAGCCCATGTTGGAAGCAGAGAAACATGCGTGGCTAAAACAAAACGAGAAACGCACGGCGGTTCAGAAGCGCCCATCGGCTGCACAGAAGCGCCCGGCTGCCAAACAGAGCACCGAGCACGACAAGGGCAGCCAAGGCGACGTCAGAAATGAGAAGCAGGCCGCGAGGGCAGAGGCGGCGAAGGAGGAGGACGAGGAGGACGAGGAGGACGAGGAGGAAGAGTGGGAGAAGGAAGAGGGGAACGATGGCGAAGAGGAGGGCGCAGAGGAAGAGCAGGCAGAGGAGGATGAGCCAGAGGATTCAGGAGGAGAGGGCGCAGAGGACGCCAGGAGGCCGCAGGTGCTGCAAAGAGGAAGGCAGAGGCCACAGGCGCAGCAAAGAAGGAGGCAGAGGCATCAGGCGCAGCAAAGAATGAAGAGAAGGATGCGGAAAAGGATGATGAAAAGCAACAGGTAAAGAAAGAGGGGGAGGAGGGGGGGGAGGCCGAAGGCGCAGCAGAGCTGGGCATGGCCGCGGCACAGGAGGCCAGGCGCTCAGGCATGAAGCGCCCAGCAGCTCACGCGGCGCCTGCAGGCGCAAAGGCTGCCAAGTTGTCGGCGCCAGCAGCTGCCAAGGCGCCGCCAGCTCCCAAGGCGCCAGCAGCTCCCAAGGCGCCAGCAGCTCCCACGGCGCCAGCAGAGGAGGAGGCGCCTGCAGAGGAGGAGGAGGAGGCGCCAGCAGAGGAGGTGGTTAGGATGCCGCCGTTTCGCGTGGACCCGTGGGACTAGGGCGCCAGAGCAGTGGTAGTGGAAGCGCGTGATATCGCTCGCGCCCATGTCAAAAAAATAGGGGGGGGGGGGGGGGCGGGGGGCTTGTTGGAGGGGGTGACCCGCGCAGTGAGGTCGTCTCTCAGTGGGGGCGTGGTGCAATCAATGACTTGGAGAGCGAAATTTTAGAATCACTCTTGGAATCGTTGAATTGTTAAATCAGGTCCCCCGAAATCCTGGACTCGCGGAATCATATTGAATCAAATCTTCGCCGCTGAAATTTAGGATCAAGAATTCCCCTGGCGGTCAGGGGCGCCACGCGGGGGCGCGGGGCGCGCCAGCCAGAGGGCCGGGCTCGTGGCGAGCGCAGAGGGAACGCAGCAGCCTAGCGGGCCTAGCGGGGCCCAGATCGAAGAGATGTGCCAGGCAGGAGCTGGCGGAACCATGGCGGACGAGAACCAGAGCAGCGACGGCAGCAGCACGCAGCCAGGATGCCAGCAGCCCGCTCGCCAGGGGGAGGCACCTGCAGAGGGGCCACCAGCAAAGGGCGGGAAGGGGTTCCCGCCAGCAGGCGATGGGGAGGTGCACGCTCCAACAGAGGATTTTCGAGGCGAGGAGGAGGAGGAGAATGAGGAGGAGGAGGAGGGGGAGCCAGCAGACTAGGAGAAGCCAGCAGAGGGCGCCCAGCAGGAGGGCGCTGCGCCAAAGAACGAGGGCGCCCGCCGTGCCGCGAAGGTCGAACTGCAGGGCTCGCAGACGCTTCCATACAGTCAGGACCCGCATGGCTACTGGGGGAGATGGGGTGAGCGGGAGGAGAGATGGGAAACGCGAGAGGAGGGGGGGAATGAGGAGGAGGACGAGGAGGAGGGGGGGGAGGGGGCGGGGGGGGAGGAGGGGGAGGAGGAGGAGGGGGGGAAGGAGGAGGAGGTGGAGGAGGAGGAACAGGGGGAAGAGGATAAGAACGGGAGAGGAGGATTTAGGGGGAGGAGGGGGGAGGGGCGCCCCGACCCCCACAGGATGTGCGCCCGCGCAAGAGCCGCGCTGGGCGCAAGAAAGAGCTTGAGGAGACACTGCGGCGGCTCGGGCAGGAAGAGTCGGAATTGTCGGAGTGCCGCGATGAGTGCCTGAAGGAAGAGGCCGGGCAGGGGACGGGAAGAATGTGGAGGGAGATGTCGTCGATGTTATATTTGTTCTGGGCCCCATGGGGCCCTCGTTCCAAACGTCATCGATGACGCTTGCAACGGTGCCCTTTTGTTCCTCAAAAGTCAAGCCAGCAAAATGACGACGCAATCTAGCCGCGTTCCCAGGGTGCGCCCGACAGCGGCTTCGAGCATCGCCTCGACGCGGCATCGGTCGAGGCGGAGCTTTCAGACGCGCCTATGGAGCAGCCGAGTCCAGCAGCGGCCGTCGAATCTGATGAAGATGAAGGTTTTCGCTCTGATGATGAGAAGCTGATGGAAGTCGCTGAGCAGTCGAGGCGCGAGGCAGAAGAACAGAAAGCACGCAGAGAGGGGAGCCAGCGGAAGGAGGAAGAGGACGCTCGCAAGGCTATCGAAAATTCGAAACGTCAAACGAAGGGCAGGCCTGACAGCCCTGGACACCCCGAGGCTGCTGCATCCGCCGATCCTTCGGGTAGCAAGGCGGCGAAAGAGATGCAGGAGAGATCGAGCCGCAGGGGCCGCAGGAGCCGCTCCGAGGACCTCATCGCCGCGCCTCCCAAGAAGCGAGCGTGCAGCCAGGATAGAAGCAGGAGGAGGGCGAGGCAGAACGATGAGGGCAGAGCGGGGGGGAGGAGGCGGCGGGCCGAGGAGGCCAACCCCGACGAGGCTGAGGGGTCGAGGGGCAGGAGCCGTCGGCGCAGGCGGTCGCCCTCGTCGAGTTCGCTTGACAAGAAGGGTGGCGCCCGCCAGGGGAAGACGCGCCAGTGGGGGGATGCGCGGCGTCAGGCCCGTCTGACCTCTCATACATCCCATCCCGCATGCCACCTCCATTTCGGGAGAGCGCATAGCAATGCAACATCCAACAGGCTGGCTCGGAGAGCTTCTCGACCCCCGAGAAGATCGACGTCGTGAAGTCGATCTGCAAAGAGTCCGAGAAGTGCGCTGCGTTGGTTGATGACCGCTGATCTCTCTGCTTCATTGCGTGAGATTGTTAGCGTGAAGGGTAGGTGGTTTAAACCGAGGGTATATAGATATACTTGAACTGTGCGTTTGGATCGGGTTCCGCACGGTGGCGATCAGAACATGTTGGATGTAGGGGGCAGGGTTCCAGTGGATCGCGTTGCATCGTGCGCAACCTGCTTGGATGAAAAGGTCTCGGTCTGAAGATGCTTCATCTAACCTGTGCCATCCTTCCTTAGCATCGCCCACTGCATTCGCCTCATATGCAGGATATGTTGCGCCAAAAGGACACCGACTTCAACGAGCTGAGTGTGATTGGCGCGATCGGTGACTTCTTCAAATCTGAGACAGTGGCGCAGCTCTTGACCATGAAGGGTTTCGGCCGTTCCAGCCTGAACAACGAAAAGGCATTCCAGAGCGATGGGGCGCCTGCAGATGCGGGCGGCGAGGGCAACTTTGAGCCAATTCCGTTTGAGCAACTGTCCAAGAAGGACCAGCTGGAACAGGAGTTCTGGAAGAAGATGGCGGCGCAGGATTACACATTCCCTGCGTGCGCCAGGGGGCCAACGCCATCGCGAGCCGCTTCCAGGGAGAACTGAACAAGAAGGGTAAGACGTACACCGAGTACCAAGCATTTAAGGGAGATGACCTGGGCGCTGCTAATTACCGCCAGCAGTGGGCCAAACTGGAGGCGGGCAATTTCCAGAGAACCAAATGCCACCGCAAGTGCCTGACCAAGACCAGGTACACTCATGGGGTGTACGCTCCAATCGGGAGGATTGCCCACAAGGAGGGTGGCGGCGAAGCAGTCTGGCTTCAGGCCTGCGCATGCGTGCTGAAACACAGTCGTTCCTCCTCCTCCTCCTCCTCGCGCGCCCCCCCGCTGCACGTCCTTCCTCGTCGTCGTTGTCGCCCTGCTCCAACTCATTCCTTGTCGTCCTCCAACTTCGTTCGTCTTCCTTCTCGTCTTCCCTCTTGTCCTCCTGCCAATCGGTCGCTCTACTTGTTGTCCTTCTCCGCCCCCCCCCCTCCCCCCCGCTGCAACGAGGCATCAAAATACATGATCAAGGCGATCCAGCGGGGGCCACCATGGGTGGCATGCGACGACGCGACGGACGCAATCTGCATCGTTGCCACGCGAGTTCTTGCTTACCGCGCTCTCGTTTACCCCCTTCCTCACTCGCGCTCCTCACTCACCTTCTCGACCTCCTCGCCCACCTCCTCGACCCCCTCTCCTCCTCTTCGACCCCCTCCTCTTCGACCCTCTTCCTTTCTCGCTCGCCCCTCTCCTCGACCTTGTCCTTCAACGTTCTTCTAGACCGCTCTGCCCCCCAGGAGGCCTTAAGAGCGCTCTACATCACAAATGGCTCCAAGGACACGTTCTCGGAGGAATGGTCGGGACATCTCGAGTGGGCCCAGGATCCGGCTTCCAAGGGGACGTGCGCGAGCAAGGCATCTGTGGGCCCAACCGCACCTCCACCCAACACTGGAACGCTGAACTGATGCGATTTTAGCAATGTTTTTGCGATGTCATCGCGATGACACCTGCATCAATCTAGAGATTTGGTCTAGATCGCTAGGGCCCCAGGGGGGTGAGCCAGTCAGGGCAATATGAGATACTTGCCAGAGGGGCGCGTGTCGACAGGCAGCTCACGCGGCGAGAGAGCTGGGAATCGACGTCAACCTCCACGAGGACCGCCCCTTTGAAATCGATCCTCGGGCCTGTCCCTCCTTCTCGTCCTCCTTCTCCTCCTCCTACACGCCCTCCTTTCCCTCCAATTCCTCCTCCTCCTCTTCCCTTTCCTTGTCTTGCCCATCCTAGCCCTTCTTTCCCACGCGCTTCAGCACTCGCCATTCCGCCCTCCACTTGCCAGTGGAGGGTGGGCGGGCGGGAGAGGGCCTTGGCGCGCTGAGGAGTCCAGCGGGTCGGCTGGGTCAGCTGCGCAGTCAGCAGCAGCGGCGCAGGGCCGGCCGCCGCCCAGGCGCAGGCTCAAGGGCAAGACTTCAGATGAGGCCGCGGGAGGAGAACAGGAGGCTGAGGATAAGAAAGCATCGAGGTTCGCTGATGATGAGGCGGCAAAGAAGAGCGTTGCTGAGGAGAAGCTGAGGAAAGCTAAGGACACAGGCAAGAAGAAAGCCCACTTGGAGGATGAGGAGGGGGCCCAGAAGCAAGACGCGCAGGCTAATAAGGCTATCTCCCTCCTCCCTCCTTCTTCCCTCTTCCCTCTTCCATTCCCCCTTCTGCCTCCAGTGGTGGCGTTATCCTGGGCGCGGCTGGGCCCACCTCGGAATCAAATTCAGTGCGCAATTCAGGATATGTCGAAACAGCACCGTCGCAAGGCAGCAGGCACTCGCGAGGAGACTGGCACTCGCAAGGAGACTGGCACTGGCAGGGAGACTGGCGCTGAGATTGGCACTGCTGGCAGGGGGGCTGGCACTCGCAGGGGGACTGGCACTGGCAAGGGGACCGGCAAAGAGACTGGGACTGGCAATGAGGAGACTGGCAAGAAAGCTGAGAAAACGGGGATAGACTTGCTTATCCAGAACTCGCGCAAGAGATTGAACAAGTATTCTTCTGTGAATTCCACGGCGTCGTCTCTCATGGCATCAGCGGGGAAAGACCCCACATGGATTTGGATGAATGCGGATGCTGACGGGAAAGCCTTGCTGGATACGGGGAATGATATGCGCCGGCAGGTCGAGGGCTCCGCTGGGGTCGGGGGGTCCTTCTCTTAATCCTCCTCCTGCTCCTCCATTCTCTCCCCTCAATATGCGCTTCGCACTAGGACAAGCTTGTGAACCGTGTGATTTTCGAGGATTTGAGCAAAGTGCGGAAATCAATGGGGGTGGGTGGGGGGGCGTGGTTTTCACCTCTGCCCTCCGCGAGCTCTCGAAGATGGACGAAACCCTGGATCTGGCC
The DNA here is from genome assembly GCA_963575745.1 of Prorocentrum cordatum. Taxonomy (NCBI): domain Eukaryota; class Dinophyceae; order Prorocentrales; family Prorocentraceae; genus Prorocentrum; species Prorocentrum cordatum. The sequence continues at coordinate 81,617 of CAUYUJ010022479.1, forward strand.
GCGAAGCAGGCAGCGAAGTGCGCGGCGATCGCTGCCATCAAGAATGCAGGCGAGGACAGCGACGAGGCTGCCCCCAGGGCGTCCAAGAAGGGCAAGAAGAAGCAGCCGCAGAGCTGATTGGTGATCTGGGGGAGCCGCGATCAGGTCCAGGCATAATTTACTGCTCAGGCAGCCTAGATCTCGCACTCGGGACCAGATTCTGAAAATTCCAAGGGGAAGCCCCCTCAGCCAGGACCCTGGGACCATCTGTACAGAAAAAACAGGAATCGGTCGAAAAAGGTATGTCATCGCGACGCACACGCACCGATGACATTCCGATGACACCCTGTCACCGATGACAGCCGATGACACGTGTTTTCACAGGTGAACGACCGATGACACCTGTCACCGATGACACCCCTTCACCGATGACACACCGATGACATCGATCGAGACGCATCCGGCGCAAGATTCTTCGAAAAAACAAATGGAAATCATCCTTCCAGCGGTCTCAGAGATAGGCTTGCCATGGGATTTCGAGCAGTGCGTCTCAAGAACCGCCCTGGCCATCAACTTGTTCATGATGGGATGCGGTCTGCCATCCAATTTGCCCCCCCTTCCCTCCCCGCCACTCGCTCACGGGAAACGGCCCAGGGTCTCAGCTTTCAGATCAATGTTGTGGTGCATCAGATGATCTTGGGGTGGTTCTAAAGTCTCCCCCCCTACCCAACCCCCTTCCTGGGCATGCGTAGTCTGGATCTCGGGCTTCGCGCAGACTCACTCGCGGTCGTTCGCGTCGAGCTTGCGAGTGGAGCCCGGCGGAACGTTGCAGATTTTAGATTTATACACAAACATGTGCGCCGACCTGTTGTTCGAAGAAAGAGCGTGTGTCTGACTCACACATGTGTCCCTGCAATCCAGGTGCACGCGAAGATGCGCCGTTCCTCCTCCTCGGATTATGCTCCCTGTGTCCCTTTTTCTAACTATATCTCCCTCTCACTTGTTCGCTCTCTCGCTCCCCTCGTCTCTCTTTTCGCTCTCGCTCTCAGTCCCCATCGCTCGACCTCAGTAGTTTCCCGTTGCCCTCCCCCGCTCAACCCTTCGTGTGCGCGACCCCTGAAACGTGGCGCGGCGCTGGAAACGACGTAGGTTTGACGATTTTTTTTTTTTTTTTTTTTTTTGCAATCTTGGGGCCATATCTTTCACCGATCCGCTTGTGATGTACATCGCTATGACAACATCACCGCGCTCATTCATCATCTTCAACACCTCACATATTATCATTCACGCTACCCCTGTTTTGGGTGATCTGCCAAACGTTTGGGTCGTCCTCCGTTCCGCGCCGAGGTCCTCCCTTCCCCGCCGCAGCTGGTGAGGTTCCAGGTCGGGGCACAGGGCGCCGCCGCGGCGCCGAGGGGGAGGTGGGGCCATGGCGCCGAAGAGGAGGCGAGGCCAGGGGCCCAGGAGGCCAGGGGGCGGGAGGAGGCAACTGAGCAGCCAGGAGGAGCGAAACGCTGGCAACAACCTGTTGAGGCTGCTTCTTCGACTCTACAGCTCGGCCGAGCGTTCGGCGATTGAGTTCTGCCAGGCTTGCCACTGGGCTAGCGAGGCAGGAACCCCAGGAGCGGGCTTCGATGTGCATGCCCTGCCACTGGGCCACCAGTCAGGGAAATACCAGGCGCACCTGGACAAAGTCATCCCGCAACCTGAGCATTTGACGACGGTTGCCACGCCATGTAATCTCAATCGACGGGCTGCGCGGACCATCCGACATGTCCCTGTGCCCTGCATCTGGGAGAGCATCGAGGACGGATTGGCAACTACTCCTGCCATGCGTGCAATGCTGGACACTCCATTGGATGAGATAGAGGAGGGGACTGGGATGAGCCTACCTGTGTACGCGCGCCACCCTGCAACTGTCAGAGCTCAGGAGGAAGGACTACCCAGGCCGCTCCCGCTCACATTCTACCTGGATGGAGTGCAGTTCAGATCGCCCGCAGCGGGCAGGACTGACTCGGTGCTGGGATTATGGTGCACCAACCTACTATCCAGACAGCGCCACCTGATCAGCAACCTACGAGGGTCCGACAGTTGTGGTTGCGGCTGCAAGGGCTGGTGCAGTATGTACCCGCACCTCTTGGCCTCGCAGTGGATGTTCGCGGCAATGCAAGATGGGAATAGGCCTCAGGAGAAGCATGACGGTTCCGAGTGGTGCCAACTTTGCCCGATCGGCCAGAAAGCGCGCGCCTCTGCTAGACTATCGTTCACTGCTGCGCTGATCTACATCAAGGGGGATTGGTCCGAGCATGCGAAATCATTGGGGCTGTCTCCGTGGAGCATCTCGTGGTCGCCGTGCCAATTTTGCACTCTGTCCAAGCATGAGCTCCACTCGCTCTACCATCAGTTGCCCTATGGCATCGACTGGCAGCTCAAGAACACCGAGAGCTACGAGGAGGCATGCGCTCGGTGCGAGATCCAAGTCACGCTGCGCACTGAGGACGACAGGAAAGCCTTGGTCCAAGCATTGCGGTTTCGCAAGCCAGGCAAAAACGGTCCGATTGGGGGCCGCCTTGTCGTGACCGGCTTTGTTCTCGACAACGTGCCGCTGCGCGCGGGTGACAGACTAGAGCCGTCCCCGTGTTTGTTGGACACGCACAAGCTCGAACATAGGAACTACACGCACCTGCCCGTGACTATCACGTTGTGGCGTACACGACGCGTCGGAAATGAAGGTGTAGACAGTATGTCACATCGGTGCCCAATGTTCGACATAATCATCGGCACGTCACCTCGCGACAGTCCGGCAGTAGATGAATTACCCTGCTTGTATTTCGGACCGATCATGCGGTACGTGTCAGCATCCATGTGGCGCATAGTCCTGTCCAACAGATGGGGCTTCATCGGGGGCGTCGACCAACTGTCCGACATGGGCGCACGCCAGGTGTCAGCTGAACTTTGCAGGTGGCAGGAGGCCAACAACGTGCCCATGGACCAGCGGCTGAGCGGCATCACGCCCAAGATGCTCGGCAAGCGCAAAGGCCACGCGGAGCAGGCCTCACGGATAAAATGAACTACTGCCATTAGATGAAAGTAGTGCATTTGCAAACTCATCAAACAATGCCCAGGCATCCCATCCCCATCAAATATCACAATGGTTTTCTACAAACGCCAACCCTGTGTCCCCACCCTGCCTCCTCCCCATCTCCCGCCCTCCCTTCCCTCACCTGCTCTGGGCCCCCTCTCAGGCTACCCTCGCAATCGTTTGCGCGTCCCCCCCCCCCCCTATCTTCCAGGAATCGCGCGGCAAATGGCGATCCGTCAGCTTAGGATCGGCCGCCCTTTGTTTACCTTGATGTTTTTTTGTGCACCTGGGGACCTGGTGGAAAACCCTGGGGCCGCAAGCCGCCTGCGGCCGTCAGCTGGTGTAAGCGTGAGCTTCCGTCACCACAGGGCCCTTTGCACCCTGGCGGGAACGTGGGTTTGAAGGCGGCAGAGTGCGGGCTGATGTTGCCTTTCACCATCCATGCTATCGACAAGTGGGGGACGGCTCGCATATGTCATCATGTCCTTCAGCAGGCGGGGGTATCGCTTCTACGATTGCTCAACATCAGTAGGGGGCATCGGATCTCGATTCCAGAAGAGGAACGAGCTATGCTCATAACAGAGTTTGATATGCACTTGAGGTGTTGTTCTGCCAGCTTCATTTCCATGGCGCCGAAACACCACTTGACTGCGCGCATGATTCTCAGGTGAGCATTTTCGGGATCTGAAATGTCTGGGGCCCTTGGGGTGCTGAACTCCCGCCTGTCTCTGTCCAGCCGTCGGGCCCCCTGACCGCCGCCCCCCCCTCCGCCCCCCCTTGCTGGCGCCAGGGGCCCTAGCGGGCGTAGAGGCTTGAAACCCAGCAGGGATCGCGGCAACAGCTGCAACACATCAGATGTCACGGCGGGGGTGAAAGAACAAACATGCGATGAGGGGAGCGGCGCAAGAGGGAGAACGAGGGGGAGGGGCATGAGGATGGGGGGCGAGGGCGACAATGATGACAAGGGCGACAGGCAAACATATGACGATGGCGAGGCGGAGGAAGATGATGAGCAGGAGGGGGAGGGGGAGTTTTTGGGAAACCACCCAGGGTAGACGAACACGGATCACCGCGGGCATACACTTGCTTTCTAGATGAGGGTCTGAACGGCGTTCTCAGGGGCCTGGCGCAGTTCGCACACGGGACGAAGTTCGAAGTGCGTGTTTTCATTTTGTGGGACATCCAGTCGTCCTTAGGGGTTACTCTTCACATAGCACCTGGGCTCGTGGACAGCATAGCCCTCTTTGCTGGTTTCTCCCAATAGTGGTGCTCCGGGCAATGCTGGTCGCCATCTTTGCGATTGTGGCCGCGCAAGGATGCTGCGCGCCCGTGCACGTAGTGGGCGTGGAGTGGGCGCGCTTGACTGCTGTGGAACTCGCGGGGAAGCACGGCGACATCTCTGTGGGTCAGCCGCAGTTTCTGATGGAGGCTTGCGTTCGTGAGTTCGAGAGACGTTCATTCATTCCGAGAGACGTTGCGTTTGTAGAGATGTTTGTTGGCCGCGGTCTGACAGCCACCCACGTCGTGGAGATGGGCGCGAGAGCGCATGCGTTCGAGCTCTCGGACGGAGTCGAGCAAGATGGCTGCTCGACAGCACGGGGCAGGTAAAACATGCATCGTTGCAGGCGGCATCGCAGGCGTCTTCGCAGGCGTCGTCGCAGATGACGCCTGCGATGACGCTACCAACGCTGTGTGTTTCCCCGAAAAAAACCATGATGGCATTCTCTATATGCGCTATATCTTCTCGGGACGGTGTTTGCATCTGGCTTGGTGCACTTCCCCCCTCCATGTTCATCTTTCCTCGGCATCGCTCGCGGCCGCGCGCGGCGCTCGAGAACCGATTCCTTGGGTGCAAACGGCGGGGCCGACGTCAGGACGGCCAACTTTCTCGGTGCACTCGCGTCCCTCGCTGCCATTGCTAATTAACCCCCCACTCCCAGCACGAGGGAGAAGGGCGAGGGGGAGGCAGGGCAGGGATGGGGACAAGGCGTGCGGGACGAGGAGGAGGAAGAGAACGAGAAGGAGGGCGAGGAGGAAGCAAGAGAACAATGGGAAATATGGGGAGGAGGATGAAGGGGGGGGGGAGGGGGAGGGTTGACACGTAAGGGGCTGGTGGGATGATGGACGCACGCATGGAGAAGGGACGAGGGGGGGAACGGGAAGAGGAGGCGCAGCCAGTGGAAGGCAGAGGATGGGCTTTGATTAAACAACACATCAGCCAGGTCGTACATGGTAAATGTGGCGCCCATGCGCAACCTCCGCATCGTTTGCGAGCAGCCTTTGGCTTCAGATTTATATGACCTGCCGTGCTTCAAGGCGGCCATCGCAGTATCCACTCTCAGGAGGTGCGCGACGTGGATGGGGGGCTTGGGAGGCTCCACGATGAAGCCCGACGAGATGTTTTCAAACTTAGAGGGCGCTGAATTTGCTTCTATGCAGAAAACCTACAAGGGCGCCAGGGCCCGCATTGGGAAACCCAAATCTAAGTCGACCCTGGCGTTCCAGACCAAGAGGCATACACCATCAAAACGCACTGGTTGGAAGAGTGGCACCTGGGTCGCGGGGCGGAAGAAACACATGAAGCGTTCGGCACATTACCCCGTTGCGTTCACCAGGGCGTACGCGGTGCTCGTGGTCAAAGGCCTCTCTGAGAAACCTAGGAGCGCAGCCTTCGTCGCAGGGCGCCACAACGCGCAGCTCGTTTAGGCTAGCTCGAGCAAAGGCCACTGAGCGGGGGGGCGAGAAGCGATGCAAGGGGTGTGGCAATCGATTTGGCGCAGGGGGTTCTGGCCTGTCACGTTTTCGCTGCAATTCAGGCAGCGACGCGTTGCGAGGTCGCCACCCTGCACGCGGCACTGCGCGCGCTCCGAATGGAGAAAAACAAGCAAATAAGATTGACCCCGTGGGGGAGGGGAGTTGACTCCACGCGGGGGGTGAAGGAGGGGGCGGTGGAGGAGGGGGAGGAGGAAGAGGAGGAGGAGGAGGAGGGGGAAGACGATGCGAATAGGGATCGGTAACGACGGCAAGACCCACGATGACAGCGATGACGCTCAGGAGAATGAGGAGGAGGAGGAGGAAGAGGAATGCGAGGGTGGACCGCAAAGAAGTAAGAACGACCCAATCCCGCCTCGTACTCCACCACGCCCTTGCTGCCCTCAGCCGAGCCAGGCCAAGTCCCACCCCCTAACCCATTAGGGGTGTCCTGCGGGTCAGCGCGGCTCTCGGCGATGTGCATGAACCAGCTGTGAAGGCAGTTGGCCGACGAGGTCCCCAGGGGCCACAACTCAACATCAACCCATGCGTGATTTCCTCCTTTTTCAAGCTCGTATCCGTTTCCTCCACTCCTCCCAGCCCTGTGCTTCCGTCGCTGAAGGTGGGCGGCGCTGCGGCTTCAGGCGGAGGCTCGCGAATGCTGTCCAGATGGAGCAAGAAGAAGAGACGCGCAGAGGAGGGTGAGATCGAGGAAGGTGACATTGAGGAGGTGCCCCGCGAGGAGCAGATCACGCGCAGAGTGGACAGAAGAGGTGATGACCCAATGCCACGGGGTGTCACGCCGCTGGAGGTTTCGCAAGATGCCCTACAGCAAGCGACGAAGCTCATCGCAGAGGCGTTCACCCGCAACCCCGTCGTCCGTCCACGAGCTGAGCAACACGGGGAAGCTGAGGATCCCGAGGAGGACGGGGTGAAAGTGGAAGCGATGAAGTTGACGGTGTACATGAATCGGAAGAAAGAAGAGCGGGGCGATAAAAAAGTGGAGATCTATTCGAAAGGTCAAGAGGGCGCTGAGGGCTCGGAGGATCGAGGAGACAGAGGCAAAGGGCGAGGCGGCCAGGATAAAGGACAAGAGGGCATCGAACGAGAAGACTTCACCTGTACCTCTATAGTTGGGAGATGGCTTGGGGCGCGCAGAAAAGGCAGATCGAGGGAGAGGAGGCAGGTCGAGGGAGAGGAGGCCGGCGAGCTGCTCGAGGGAGAGGAGGCGAGGCAGGTCGAGGGAGAGGAGGCTGGCGAGCTGCTCGAGGGAGAGGAGGCGGGCGAGCTGCTCCGAGGATCTGCACCTCCTCCTTCTCTTCAGTGTTCGCCCCCCTTTCTCCTGCAGTTCCTCCTCATTCCTCGGCCGCGGGCCTCTTCCCCCCCCCCCCTCATTTCCCATCTCGCAGGAGGGCTTTGAATGGGGGGCGTCCTCGTTCAGAAAAGAGGTCGCGCGTGATCTCGAGGCAAGGATGCGGGATGGCGACGAGAAAGCAAGGCAGCGCAGGAAGGAACTCTTGGCGGCAGAACTCGTGAGACACATTCCCGATCTAGAGAAGTCTTCAGCAGACCAACTGCATTTCATGGCTGATGTGCTCACAGACGCTGCCAGATCAGTGTACCGCAAGGCGCGTCGTGCAGAGCGTGCTGAGCGCGCAGAGAGGGCTGAGCGTGCAGTGAAGGCTGAGCGCGCAGAGGGATCCACGATAGAAGACAGCGCCAAGCGAGACGAGGCAAAGCAGAGGAGAAAGACAAGGGAGGAGGATGGGCTGCGCGTGCCGAGGACGCCGTCGAGACGACCTCGGCGGAGGAAATCGCGGGAGCCCGCGAGGCCCGCGAGGGAGTAGACCGCGCAGGTCGATGAGGAGGCGGCGAAGGAGGCGGCGGAGGAGGCGGCGGAGAGGAAGAGCAAAAAGCAGAGGAAGAGGAGGTGGCAGTGAGCTGCCGCCTGAGCGGCTGAGTGGGGCTGGCGCCTGCTGGCCGACCACTGCCGCTGCTGCGGCATGGGGGGAAACGATGCGCTTGCCTGCTCCCCCACCTCCTTCTCTTCCTCCTGCCGCGCTGTTGCTGATGCCGCTCCCCCGCCGCCTCCTCCTCAACTGAGCGAAACCACGCGTTCTCTCGGCGCATCGTGAGCGGCAGGTGTACCTAGAGCATCCAGCTCCCGTCGGTCGAGGTGTCGTCGTCGTCCTCTTCCGCCTCCTCCCTGTGCTTAGCCCCAGGGTCAGGTTGTTGAGTCGGCAGGCTCAGGCCCAGGCCAGCGAGCCTGCCCGCAGCAGTGATACTCCGTTCGGGTTTGCCTCCCACCGAATTCCAAGGGAGGTAGCGCGGAGGAGCAGCACGGGATGAGGAGGAACATGATGACAAGTACAAGAAGGATGGCACGGAGAAGCGAATAATGAGGGGGAAGGGGGACGAAGAGAAGGAGGAGGCGGAGGGGGAGTGGGAGGAGGAGGAGGAGGAGGAGGAGGGGGATGAGGAGAAGGTGCGCGTCATCGCAGATGTCACTTCAGATGACATCTGCGATGGCGAATGGCCACTCCCTTCCCCTGCGCCAGCTCCAGCATCCGTCGAATCACAGCGGCCGCCGAATTCTCTCCCCCAATTAAGCGGCTTTCCCCGCGATGCCAGCCCTCGATGGTTTGTGCCGCCTCTTCGTTTGCAGGGGCGCGATCGCGAGCCTGGTCCACATCTGGCCTTCCCGAACGCAAAATAAACGCACCCCTTTCACGTGTTAAGCCCCCCCCCCCCCCCCTCCCCCCTTCATTTGTTAAGTGCCCGTCCCAGGGGCATCAAAACGGAATGGGCTCTCACGAAACCCATCTCCTGCCTGGCATCTGCCAATGCGCCGCGAACGCCCCCCTCGCACTTTCGCCGATCATTCGTGGAAAGCTCGAGTTCAGTGCAAGGGTTTCACGGGCTGAACCGCCAGACATGGCGAAAACCACTAGCCGAACCAGCTGACATCATATCAGAACTCGCCCTCCCCCCCCCCCCCCTTGCCCACTTCAGGCGGCGCTCAGAACCTGCGGGGGGAAGGGCATGGCGCACGGGAGGGACATGGGCTTGCTGAAATTCCTCCGCCTCCTTCTTCCGCTGACCTCAATCTTCTCATCCTCGTCCGCATCCTCATTCTCAGCTACCTCGCCACCCTGCCAGAACGTCAGCCGCGATGAGTGCGAAGGGGAAACGAGGGGAGGAGGAGGAGGGAGGAGGAAGAGGAGGAGGAGGAGGAGGAGGAATATATGGATGACGAGGAGGAGGAGCAAGAGGAGGATATAGCGGAGGGGAGGAGGAGGAGTAGGGGGAAGAACAGGATGAGGAGGAGGAGGGAGGTGTAGGACGAGGAAGAGGAGGTGGAGGAGGACGAGGAGGATGAGGAGGAGGAGCGCCTGAGGGAGCTTGAGGGGGCGCCTGAGGGGGCGCCCGAGGGGGCGCCTGGCGGAGCGCCTGAGGGAGCGCCTGTTCGATGGGGGCGCCTGAGGGAACGTGCGCAGCTGCCTGGCGTAGGTCGACGACGGACTGAGCGATGACGACTAATCGGCGATGGAACAAATTCGAGACATCGACTGCGACCGCGCGACGACAGGGGCGATCGCGGACGTCGAAGCGACAGCAATGATGACGACGAGGACGGCGAACATAGAGTCGAGCACAGGACTTCAACGCTGTCGATTGACAGCAGCGTCGACGGCCTGACGACGGGCGTGCTGCGCGCCAGGTTTGAAGACAATTCAGGTGCGCTCTAGCAGAAAGCAGAGCTCCCGAGGGTACAGAGGAGACGGCGCGAGGGCGACGAAAGTAACACATGGCGCGATGATGATAGCGCACCTCGGCCAACCCATGGGGCCACCATGCGATGAAATTTGGGGCGCACAGGAAAAGGAAACGTTTCGCTTGAGACACCCCCTGGCTACCTGATTAATAGTTGCGCATACGTACTCGCCCGTGTCCGCAGCATTATACTCGCGAACGTCGCGTCCCCGACTGTGTTTAGGACATGTGTACAGTAGTGTGGTGATATTTGGTTCTTTCGGTACGAAATACAACCGTCGCGAGCTCGACCGCGCGCTGAGCAAGGTCACGCGGCGGACGTGCAGCGCTGGTATCTGTTTGAAACACCGCTGGCCCAATCAATCAATATATATATATATATGTGTATACATGTATATATATATGTCTGTATATATATGTATATATATATATATATGCGTTGATGATCGGCCTCCTCCGCTTCATCGTCGTGTGTTGGTGGTTGTTCGTGTGCCGTTGCGCGTTTCATGGCTGCACGTGTGCGTCTTTAGCATACATACAAATATATTGACTATTATGAAATAGTTCCTGAATAGTAGCTATATGTAAGAACTATATAACAGCCCCTGTGGACCACTGGGATGGCGGCCGCTTTCCCGGGGACCAGCGGAGCAACAATCGGGGCGCAGACCGTCAGAATTTCCCCAGCAACCCTTCCAGGGGCCCCAGCCACCCAAGCGCGGGGGGCCCGCGAGAGCACCAGGAGCACCTGGGCGCCTTGGCGCGCGAAGCGATCTGGCAGGCACCCAGGAGCGCCGTGCACCTCGAGATCCTCGAGGTCACGGCGAGGGGCCGCCACGGCGCGCAGATCCGCAGTGCTCAGACCCGAGCCACGAGGGCCGACTCCTGGCTCCCCGGCCACAGTACTCTCAGACTCTTACTCGGCTACGGTTGGATCGGCAGTAGTGCAACTCCTCGCGAGACTTCGGGCCCTACCCTCAGGCCCAAACGGAGCACCACTCCCTGCAAACACTCGAGCAGCACCACCTGCTCCGACGGAAGACTGGCTGCGAGACAACGCCGGAGCCACGTGCAGGGGCGCCCCCGACGCCAATCGGCGCAGGGAGGAGCAACAGGGCGGCCTGCGGAACTACGAAACCACAATGCATCCCGGGGGGTGCCTGGTCGCAGCCTTGGCTGCGGGCGGGGTCATCGAAGTCGTCGCGAGCGGGGAATCGGGGTTCCTCTTAGCCAGCGCGCCCGCGTGGGTCACGATCTTGCCCCCTGCGGACTCGACATGTGGGCAGCCGGCGGGGGGGCTGACAGGCCACAGACGCGTGCGAAGCTGCAATTCGCCGCAGGGGCAGTGCGCGCCGCGCGCCTGGGCACGGCCTCAGCAGCAGCCCCCCCCCGCCGCGGCAGGGCTACACACGAGCCCGCCAGCGCAAAAAACAGGATTCCACGACGCACTGCGGCGGCCCTGAACTCGCAGCCAGGGCCAGCCAGACCCGCGCGGCTTCCCGACCTCGCCGAAGTCCTGGTGAGAACTTGCCGCGCCCCACAGAGGCAAGACTCCCTTCTGGTTAGAGCGGGCCACGACGCGTCGCGGGTAGCGAAAGGGATGACGGGCATGTTCTTGGCCTGCGTGCCAGAACAGATGGCGCGCGACTTCGCAAGAGGAGTGCAAGCCAGGATAACCCTAGAGCTCCGCAGGCAGCTCGACGGGCGGCCGCTGCAAAGGTACAACTGGGACATGTTCGCTGCCACATGGATCTGGCAGCTCGTCAACCCGAGGCAGGTCGACCGGGGCCATCTCTGTCAGCTGTTACGAGAGATGGGCATCAGGGAGGAAGCCACGAGACGGCTTCCTTTCACCCAATGGCTCGCCCCAGAGCCAGACCCGACCTAGACAGCCCACCAGGCCTGGTTGGACGCCCCTGGCTACAGGGGTGCAGACATTGACGCATCCACAAGTCGCACCATGGAAGACGGCACCCCGGGCAGGTTAGAGCAGCTGTCCACGACTAGGCAACCTTCACTGGGACGACAGACAGAGGCAAGACCCTGGGCGGGCTTCCGAGGCGCAGGAGAGGCAGGAACCAGCGGGGGGCCAGGGCCGCGCAGCCGACCGCCCCAGAGACCAGCGGCAATAGGAGCAGGAGCCGTAGAAACGCGCCCCCGCTTGCCACGGCGGTCAGCGCGGCGCGGGCCGCTACTGGCGGTGCCGCGCGCACCGCCGCAGACAGCGCAGCCGCTGCCCCCGCGGCTGGCGCAAGGAGCACCCGGGCCGCTGCCCCCGCAGCCAGGTGCCACGGCGAAGACGGCGCGCGGCCAGCAGAAAGCAACGCTCCACCAGCCGCGGTTGAGATTGCCGCGGACCCCGCCAACGGACGCGGCGACCAGCGGAACACCCGACCCCGCCGGCAGCCGATTGCGCGATCCCCGGACAAGCGACCCCCCCCGGAGGCACCCGACAGGCACCTGATCAACCTGGCCCCGCAGACAGCCAGCAAGAGGCCCCGCCAGGGCCAGCCAACCAGGCGAGGGGCGAGACGGGCGCCCCGCCGGGTGCCACAGGTCCCCCGCCAACGCCCACGGCGCGACCCGCGCCGGACACCGTGCGGAGAACTAAATTCGACCCTCTGGGGCGAGGCGACACACCCAGAGGTGGCGACAGCCTACCACCCTGCATGGAGGCCGACTGGACGCGCGCTCTGAACGCCCTGACACCTCCCTGCGTGCGGCGACACGTACCGGACAAGGGAGCGCGAGCGCCCTTCCCGCTGACTTATGGAACGACGCCCTCAGCACCATCGCCTGGGGCACCGCCCTACTGCAGCTAGAGAGACGAATGCGACGGCTCTTCGAACAGCACGGCCTCCCCAACATAATCTTGCATGCCTTCGACGCCTACTGGGGCGCTCAGCCACTCCTCGGCGCGCGCAACGCCGCCAGCAGGAGCGTGCTGTCCAGGGCGGCGGCCCTCTCCGCAGACGCTGCGCGCGCCAGGATGCAGAGCCTCGCGGACACTCAGGCAGCGACCGCGCCAGGATGATACCTCGGATGGCCAGCGAGGGGCGAGGTCCCAGGCCAACCCTTCCAGCTCCTGACCGCCAGCGCGGTCTCCGCCGTGCCCCGCCCGGGGGCAGGGCTTCATTATGTGGCCGAGCGGGGCGCGCAGCTACAAGCAGATGCGGAAGCTCCCTGGCTCAGCCTGCACGGCGCCAGCCCCGACAACAGCGCGGTTGGCGGAAGCTAGGAAGGCCCAGGCGCCACCGGCGGAAGCTCAGACAGCCCAGCGGGGGGAGGCGGAAGCGCGGGCACGCCCGCGGCTCAAGGCGAGCGCGGCCCGAGCGGACGCGCGCGAGACAGAGGCCCAGGAGCCGCGGCAGCAGGCGGCCCTGCCGGCAACGCCTCTCAAGGCGCTCACCACGCGCACAGGCAAGGGAGGAGCGCCTCCAGAGCCCCAGCACAGGCTGAGACGAGACACAGTACCCGAAGCCGTAGACGCGCCCCCAGACCAGACAGCGCGGGCCAAAGACCCGCTCGTGACAGATCCAGGAGGCCACCAGCAGCAGCGAGCGGCACCCGCTCCCTCATTGAACTACGGGAGGGTACACCCAGGCACAACAACGAACCCAGGCAAAACGCAGTCGAGCCTGGCAGGGGGGGCAACCCGACCCGCGCAAGGCCCAGCCAGCGCTGAGGACCAGGGGCAGCGCAGGTCCAGGCAGCACACATGTGCGTTGAGCCCGGACGAAGCTACTGCTGCCCCAGCACCGGCGGACGTGCTTCAGCTAGTCTGGGTACACCGTCGCGACGAGCGCACGGGGCCCTCAACGGTCGCTCACCCAGACGCCATCCTGGCAGCATACCAGATTGCGGTACTCGACAACAGCCAAGTCGTAGACGCGCTGCGAAGGCTCCACGGACAGGGAACAGTAACACTGGGCCCGTCCGAGGCGGCCTGGCAGATCTCAGGGCAACTCCGACTCGAGCAAGGCATCAGAGACGGTGAAACGGTGGACCTACGGCGCGGGTCGAAGACCCTAGGGCCACCCCCCGCGATGAAACAGTGACAAGCATCCACCTCGTCTCCCTCTTCGACGGCTGGGACTGGCAAGGCTGGCGATCGGAGACCTCCTGGCGAGAGTCTCAGCAAGTCAACGGTTCCAAAACTCGGTCTTCGTGGAGATCAATGAAGACGCCGCCAGCGCAGTAGGGCGAAGATGGTTCCAGCCAGCAGCCGCGGCATGCCCCTCGCACCGACGCTTGGAAAGGGACGTCTGGGACATGTTCCGAAGCAGCGGCACCAATACCTCTTGGGAAAGACACGTGATGCCCCTCGACCACGACAGCCTCCTTCTAATCATAGCGGGACCGCCATGCACCATGCGACCTACCATCAGCCGGCCAGATCGGAGGACTCGACGGCTTGGCGGGGCCGCAGTCGGTGAACTTCTTCGCCGTCCCGCTGGCCTTGGCGCAGGCGCGCAGGCTCAGACCTGACCTCAGGAGCGTAGTGCTTGCCGAGAACGTCGCAACGAAGTGATCGACTACGACGGCGAGGTCGGAGTCGACGAGGCCGCGCCGGCAGCTTCGCCGCCGCCGGGCGATGCAGCAGAGGGCCCCGGCGACCCGGAAAGCAGCTCGTTCCCGCCCTCGCTCGACACCGCAGGCGACGCGACAGGCGGCAGCCCCTCCAACGACCCCCCGAGGATCTTTGGCACAAACACGGCCGGCACACGCAGGCCTGAGCAGGACCATTCAGGGGCCATGGCCAGCGTCGGCTCGCCGCGCTGGGCGAGCCGCGATCCCCCGCGCAGGCAAGCAGCCCCATCCGGCGCACCTGGTAGCCGCAGTGCGCCAATAGCAGCCCCAGCGAGGCGCGACGCGACCCCCCCGTGGAGGCGCGGCAGGGCCGTGAGACGGGTCTTCGACGACCTCGTCGACCCAGTAGACGGAGGCCGTATGCACAGGGAACTGATGGGCAACGTCCAGCTCGACAGGATCGGCGAGACACCAGCGGCCAAGATCAAGCGACTCCAGAAAGTTCTGGGAGGGGTCTTCAGCGGCGTCTGGCACGCCTGCGCCCGATAGCACCCAGCGGGACTCGAAGGCAAGGCCAGAAGCGACCCCGCGAGGAATTCAGAGGCAACCTGCCGCGAATTCTTGGACGCCTAGAAGCGCTGCGGGTACGACGCCTACGAGATGGACCGGCGGCTCGACCTTCAGGGTCACTTGGGGCCAGGGGCGCGACAGAAATGGACGGGGAGCCAGGGCACAGGCGCCCTCTAGCCTATGAGCCGAGCGATAAGCTCCCAGCAGCCCGGGACTGGGACAGCTGGCCCCGGTCCCAAGCCTGGGGCGACGGCGACTCGCAGGCGGGGGGCGAGCGAGGCGGCGACCGCAGCGGCGACGGGAGGGGCGACAAGCGCTCCCGCGCATGGCGGTGACCCAGAGGTTCCCGGCAACCAATGGCCAACAGACACTCCCCGGCAGCGCTCGCTGCCCCCCCCCCCCGCGGCATCTCCCCTGCGGCGGCCTCGCGCCGCCTTCAGGGCACCCCGCCCCTCCCAGAATTGCGGCTTCGCCCGCCCGTGTTTCGCGCTAGACGCAGCCCGCCTCGCGCGCGCGTTGGTCGCTGTGGTTCTTGCAGAAAGTGCCGCCTTCAGCTGCTCCTTGGAACCCTGGCATGCCGGCCGGCTGTGGGTCTCAGTGGGCCGCGCGGCACGGGGGGGCGACGCCTCCTTGTCCAGAGGGCGAGCCCAACAACTGACAGAGGTCCCGCGGGGGTCTTTCACTGCGGCGACGGGGGAGACGACGCGCGCTCCCGCGCTTGGTGAGGGCCCCTCTGTAATTGGCGCACCAGCGGCCGTTGGCCACTCCCTGGTTGCGCTTTCTGCCCAGCTCCCGCCGCCCCCCGCCCTTGGGATTCTGGCAGCGGCCAGCTGACAATGCTGGAGCGTGGGCGGCCGCTGGGGCCGGGCCCCCCCGCCTCGCATGGCCCCTGGACCTCCGGCGTGGCGGGCCCGCCCGCCCGTGTTTCACATTAGACGCAGCCTGCCTCACATGGGCGCGTTGGTCGCTGTGGTTTCGCGCAGACAGAGCCGCCTTCAGCTGCTCTCTGGTACCCTGGTATGCCGACCCACGGCGGGCCACGGCGGGCCGCGCAGTTCGGGGGCGTCGCGCCTTCCCTGCCCGGAGGACTGGCTCAGCAGCTGAGGAAAGCTCGCGTGGGTCTTCCACTGCGGCGACGGACGAGGCGACATACGCTCCCGCACATGGTGACATTCCCTTTGTAGTCGGCACCTGCGGCCGTTTGCCACTCCCTGGTAGCGCTCTCTGCCCTGCCCCTGCTGCCCCCCGCCCTTGGGATTCTGGCAGCGGCCAGCTGATAATTCTGACTTGTGGTCTACCGCTGGGGCCGTGGTCCACCTGCCTTTTCTGGCCCTCGTCCCTGCCGCTGTTGTTTTCACCGCGCCGGCGCGCTCCAGCCCCCGCGCCCCCTGGTTCCCACCGTGCTGGAGCGGCTCTCCCCCGCGGGCAACCGGCCTCCCTCCTCTCCCTTCCCCCCTGCTCCCGTGGCTCTGTCCTGTCCCAGGGCTTGGGGCCCCCGAGTGCACGCGGTGCAGAATGTGCGCTCCCGGCTGCCGGCCGACCGCGTCGATTCGCCCGCGGTCCCTGGCGGCGCCGCCCACGGCCACCTCTTGCTACCTCGATCCGGCGTGAGGCGTGGATCTCCATGGTTCGGGCAGCCCGCAATCGTCGGTAATTGCATGAGTGTGGGCGTGGCCTCCCCTGGTCCAGTAGTTCAGGCGCGGGCGGTGTCGATCTCATCCATCGTTCCCCTGGCTGCCTCGCCCGTGTCCGGCGCCTTCCGTGGCCGGGCGCTCGCAGGATCAGCACTCCTCTCCGGGGCTTTGTTGTGCGACTTTGGTGGCGCGCCAGTTTGGACCGTGTCGGGCACCCATGGCAGTCTCCCCAGTGTACCGGCTGGCAACCTCCCTGGTCGCACCCTGGCAGTTCGCCGCGCCATTTTGGCTGCGTCCCAACTGTGGTTGGTTAGTTCGCTGCAGCCCAATTCACACCTGGTGACCCTGCTCCCTGGTTGTCGCACGCTTGCAGCTCCCTGGCAGTCCCAGCAGCTTGCAGCCCCCGCCCCCGGACCTCCAGCAACCCCGGCGCTGAGGCTTCCCCTGGCGGTAGGTCCTGCTCTGCTCCGCGCTAGGTAATTAGGCCCCCGCGCGGCCCGCTCGGACCTTACTCGCCGTTGGCGCTCTCGCCTGGGGCTGCTAACCAAAAAGTATCCCCGCCAGCCCATCCAGAAACGATCAGCAGGGGAGCTGGTGAATCAGAGCCGGCAGGACGCATGCACTCGCGCAGCCGTCTTCGAGAAACCAAGCATCACGAATAGCTTCCCGCATTGAAGCTTAAGATGGAAATCGGTGCAAACTACGATGGTGCCCCGATGAGGGTGAGGGGTGTTTCGATCGATGACTTTAATGTTTGCCGCGCTGATTTATATCTTAAGCTCGCGTGCGTTTCGAAACTTGGAGCCATCTTGGGGCTCTCTTGGGGTTCTCTTGGGGCCCTCGTGGGGCCCTCCTGGGTCTCTTTCTTGGGTTTCTCGTGAGGTCCTCGCAGGGCCTTTTTGGGGCCCTCTTGGGGCTCCTTTGGGGCGTCTTGGGGCCCTCTTGCGGCTCATTTTGGGGGTCGGGGTGCCTTCTTGGGACTCTTTTGGGATGTTTGAGAGGCCTCTTTGTACCGTCTTGGACCTTTTCGCAAACAAATACGGGGTTCTAGTTCGGATCGCCCCTCGGGGACTCAAAATGCCCTTGGGGTCCTCTTGGCCCGCTCTTGGAGCGCTCTCGGGCGCCCTTGGGGCCGTCCTGGGGTTCTCTTGGACCCCTCTTGGAGCTACATTGGGCCGTCTTGAGATCATCTCGGGGCCTCAAGAGCCCATCGGAGGCGAAAAAGCGAGAAGGCACAACACATTGTTCTGTTCTTAGGCATTTGAAGGATGTTGGCCTCGTGATGGGGTCCTTGGAGGCCTCGGCGGGTACTTGAAACCGTCTTGGGGCCGTCCTGAAGCCTCTTGGACGTGTGTCGGAGGCTATCTTGACCCACCTACCGCTATCTTGGGCCACCTTGGAGGCCATCTTGCGCTCTCTGAGGCCTTTTTGGAGCCATCTTGGGCCGAAAAGGGCCCTTTGCCACCTCGCCGGGGAGCCCGTCCAAACGTGGGGAGGGGGGGGTAAACCTCCCGAGCAGGGAACGGAAGGAGGTTGGAAAAGGAAACGACCTAGACCACCTACGCCCAGAGGGTTGGTGGGATTGGCCGAGAGAATGGGTGGGGGGGCTGTACCTACACACGGCCTGTCCGAGCAGCATGTAGTGCTGCACTAGGGTCGACCCGTGTTCGGGTGACCTCCATCCCACATTTTCCGAAGGCGCTATCCAAGAGTCCCTGCGTCTTTGAAGCCTGCCACCCACAATCGGGTCGTGTACCAGGCACGCCGCTTACAGAAAACGTGAGTACACGAGCTCTACTGACCATTTTCCGATCCTGCTCCAGAAGGGGTTCCCGCGGTTCTCGTCCATTTCCCCAATCAAGAGAAGCACGCTCGATGGAGAAGGATGTTCAACGGGTGTGTGACCTCGACAGGGTCTGAAGGTGCAGGCTCGCTAGGCTGGGTCGGAGGGTATTGCCCCTGAGCCGTCTCCGCAGTCGCGTGGGCAGGAGCCAAGGCGGAACGAAGCGGGCGGAGGACGAGGTGGAGGTGGGCACGGAGCCCCCGCTCTGTGAGGCCCTGGGGTCCGAAGAGTGGGGCAGGGTCCGATGCACCCAACTCCCCGCGGGAGGGCTCCCCTTCCTCAACGCTTGGCTTCGTCCACTTGCTCCGGAGGGCCTTTTGGGCAGAGGAGCTCGGCATCTACCCGGCGGTCGACCCCCTGGACTCCACCTCCCGCATGTTGGACCCTTCGATCGTGGGGCAGCGCCACTACGACATCGCCCGCAGCACCCAGAAGATCCTGCAGGACCAGCCCTCTGCCCTGCATCTGGTGCGCTGGTGCTGCTGCCCGTGCTGCCAGTCAGCTGCTGCTGCTGCTGCTGCTGCCGACAGCGTTCGTGCTGCTAGTGCTCGTGCTGCCGAGTCCGCATCCTGTCTCCATTTACCACGTAGCTAGTGCTGCTGCTGCTGACGCTCGTGCTCCCCGTCGGCCTCCTCGCTGGGTCCCAGGGGTATGGCCTCGTATCCCCAGCGGGTGACCACCCCCTCCCCCCTCCTTTCGAGGTGTTCCGCTGACTGCAGAGGAGCACGACCATTTGCGGGCGAGTCAGGCTGTAGCTCTTTCTGGTTCTTCTCGCGCTCACGGTCTCTCTTTCACTCCCCCTCTCTTTTTTTGCTCTCTGTCTCTCTCTCTCTCTCTCTTTCTCCCTCTATCGTTCGATATAGACGTGGTTGCAGCGCCCTGGCCAAGTCCCGCCCTGCTCGCCATGCCCGCCCTGCTCTTCATTTGGCCGGACTCTCCCTCGTCTCTGCCTCCCCACCACGCGGCCTCCCGTGGGGCTCTTCGAGGCCCATCGAGAGCCACTCCAGCGGCGACCGTCCGCGTTCTCCTCTCTCTCCTCTCGTGTGCTCCGCCACGCCAGTGCTGCCGAGACCATCGCTCGCCTCAGGACTACAAGTCGCTCCAGGACATCATCGCCATCCTCGGCATGGACGAGCTGAGCGAAGAGGACAAGCTGACCGTCGCGCGTGCTCGGAAGGCGCCAGCCGCGACAGACCGCTGCAGCTTGCTACCACCAGCACCGCTGCGGCCACCGTCGCCGCCTGACAGTGGTTGGTTGGCAGTGATTCGGGAGGCGCCATCTCGACACCAACCGATCCTGGCCAGGCCAATCCTGGGCCCAGGATGTGACTTGCCTGGATCGGCATCAGTGTATGGTTTGCGTCGTCCTGCATCTGACAGTGGCAGGTTGGCAGGGGCGACGTGTTCAAATCGACACCGCTGCGCGAGGACTTTCCAGTGTCTAGAGAGCCACAACAGCTTGCAAGAAGGGGACGCCTCGGGCCAGAGGCATCTGCGTCGGCACCAAACCCCAGCATGCCATTCGCACTTTGACTCGTGGCGCCTGGCAAGGCATGGGGGAAGCTGGCGGTCCACCCCTTGCATCTGGATGGCTACATCGATCTGCCCAACCTGCGCCATTCTCATTTTCAGACCACCTGCCTGTATTTCTTGCGATGTCCGCGAGTTCACGAGCGCGCGCACGTCAGAGACTTTTCGCCGTTTCGGCCTCCTGGGTCCCTTCCTGAGCCCTGGGACTGTCGGAAAACAGCTCGCGATGAAACAGCTCAGGGTCCAGGACCCGTTTCTTTCAAGACTCATGTCCTTCATACCATCGGGCAATGTCCCAAGGTCATCCGAGGCAGTGGCGAAACGTAACGATGTCCAGAAGTACATGCGACCGTGGCTTTCGTCGTTGTTTCCAACCCTCCTGTGTTGGGTTCTTGTTTTGGATAGAGCACTGGTCTCCGCCCTCCTCGCCTCCTCTCCTCTCCTCCATCTCCTCCTCCTCCTCCTCCTCCTCCTCCTCCTCCTCCTCGTCGCTTCCTACCTCCTCCTGCATCCGTACCTTTCCTGCTGGGGGGCTGCGAACTGTGCAACTGTCGCCACTTTCGTAGGCTTCTGGGAGGCACGGCGGAGGTGAGGGCAGCGCGGATCATTTGAGACCTCGCGGCTCCCTCGGGGGCTACGAATTGCGCAACCGATGTCATTTTTTTTGGCTCCTGGGAGGCACGGCGGAGGTGAGGGCAGCGCAGACCCAGGCGTGACCTCGCGGCTCCCTCGGAGGCTGCGAACTGCGCATTTATCGCATTTGAGACCTCGCTGCTCCCTTGTGTGGCTGCGAACTATGTAATTGTCGCCACTTTCGTGGGCTCCTGGGTGGCGCGGCGAGACCTCTTTCGTTGGCTTCGGGGAGGCGCGGCTGAGGTGAGGTTTGGACAGCGTAGATGCAGGCGAGACCTCTCGGCTCCTCTGGGGACTTCGAATTTGCGCAACCGGTGTCACCTTCGTGGGGCCCTGGGAGGCACAGCGGATGTGGGGGCAGCACAGATCCAGGCGAAAGCTCTCGGTTCTGTCGGGGGCTGCGAGCTGCGCAACTGGTATCACCTTCGTGGGCTCCTGGGATGCACTGCGGAGATGACGGCAGCGCACATCTAGGCGAGACTTCGCGGCTCCCTCGGAGGGCCTCAAACTGCGCAACTGGTCGCTTTCCTCGAAACATTAGTCGCTCCTGGCGCTAGACGGCGCCAGGAAAACCAGCGGCCGCCGCCGCCGCCGCCGCCGCCGCCGCCGTCGTCGTCGTCGTCGTCGTCGTCGTCGTCGTCATCGTCGTGGATCGTCGTCGTCTCCTCCGAGCCCCCCCCCCCCGCTGGCGGTCCGCGGCGCGCGCGCGCCAGGTACAGCGCTTCCTGTCGCAGCCCTTCTTCGTGGCCGAGATCTTTACTGGCCCGCCGCCCTCACCCGCTGCGCGCCCGAGGGCCCGCGACAGCAGGGCGCGGCCGACTTGGAGGGTGTGGTCGGGGGGGGCCTCTCCGTCGAGGCCCCGGACTTCGAGAGCTCCCCTCCGTCGAGCAAAGGATTCGCCAGGAAGGCTCACGGCGGTTTCGGAGGCCTTCCAGAGGAGGACGGACTAAGAAGTGTAGGAAGAAAGAGGTGGGAGGATGAGGTGGAGGAGGAGGAGGAGGAGCAGGAGGAGGAGGAGGAGGTGGAGGACGACGAGGAGGAGGAGGAGGAGGAAGAGGAGGAGGAGGAGGACGAGGAGAAGGAGGAGGAGGTGGAGGTGGAGGTGGAGGAGGAGGAAGAGGAGGAGGATGAGGAGGACCAGTGTAAATCCAAGACTCATCAACGATGTTGGAGTAAACCCTCCCACGAATCAACACGACTGTTGCGCACTGACGATTCTGAATCGTGGAAAAATTGTTTTATGGGACTTCAACACGCGAATTAATACAGTTGCTGCGCCTTTACACCCTTGAATCTTTCAAAGACTCCATGTATGGTACGTTACCCTTGAGATTCCGTGAAACTCTTGGAATGTGCGCGGTGCAGGCCCGGGCTACACATTGAACAGGACCCGCCCTCCATATGTGAAGTGCTTGTAGAAGTTTAAATGAATGCGCGCGGCGGTAAGGCGAAAACCACATTATGAGAACGGCCCGCCCTCAATCCGTGAATATATTGCACATTTTAACACGGTTGTACTCGGCGCTGAGGCGCGAGAGTGTCATGTTGAAAACGGCCAGCCCTCAATCCGTTGAGTTTGTGCAATTTTTTTGAAACGAAGCACCGCGCCGCCAATGGGAGAGCCGCATTTCGAATCTGGCCCGTCTTCAACTTGCGAAGCTGTTGTTCATTTTTTATTAAGAGTCCGGGATCATAAATGATCACGAAGTCTCAATCGAAACGCCCGGCCCGCCTTGCCGACCGGTTTCGGGGTGCGACAGAGACGAGTTATTTAGAAAGAAGGGCTGGAGGAAGAGGATGAGGAAGAGGAGGAGGAGGAAGAGGAGGAGGAGGAAGAGGAGGAGGAGGAAGGAGGATGAGGAGGAGGAAGAGATCCAGAGCCATTTGGCTCAAAGCGTTGCGTGGGGGCTTCGGTTCGGTCGGGGATGGGGTTCCAGGTGGCCAGTCGCGACCCACGCCCCCTTCCATTCATTGTATCTGTTGGTGTTTTATATATGTTGATGTGGTTTAGAAGAGGTGCAGGAGGATTTACGTACCGTAGCCTTCGGCTGAGGTGTTGATCAAAACGTATCATCTCAGGTTTCAATGTAGATCATAACATGGTTACGCGGAGCTAAGTTGCGATTCGTGGCGACGCTCGAGCAGCTGGCCCAGGCACTTCAAGAAGTGCGCCAGCAGCTCGGAGAAGAGAGGCAAGCACGACTCGCAGCAGAGCAGCGAGCAGGAGGCGCAGGACGCGCAGACCCCGCCCAAGCAGGCGGAAGACTCGATGGCGGGAACGAGCAGCACATCGATCCCAGAGTGCTGAACAAGTGCCCGATCTTCAACGGAAAAGATGAATCATGGCAGGAGTGGGCTTTCATCTTTGAGAGTGTGTGCGGCATGGCGGACTTGGAAGACAGCCTCGACGCAGCATCGAGAGACGTGATAGACTTGAAGTTCGCCAATTTCAACCCAGAGCAGCAGACGAAGGCCAAGCAACTCTACTACTTGCTGGTCAACAAAGTACGTGGCAAAGCACTGACGCTGGTCAGAGGCGCGGAGAAGCATAATGGGATTCTCGCTTGGAAACGGATCAAGGCAGAATACGCGCCAGACGTCGGAGGCAGACACACCGCACTACTGATGGGAGTTCTACAACCAGGATGGGACCAAAGAGCGACGAGTGCCGAGTTCGCGAACGACCTGACCGAGTGGGAGACGCGCATCACGGAGTACGAGATGGAGAGCACAGAAAAGGTCAGCGACTCGCAGCAGCAGAGTATCAGAGAGTACTTGCAGTTTGGCAGGACGTTCAACAAAGACGGAAGATGCACAAACGCAGCCGACCCTTCAGGACCAGTCCCTATGGAGGTCGACGCAGCGCAGAGCGGTGGCAAAGGAGCAAAAGGCAAGGGAAAAGGAAAAGGTTGCGCGATCTGCGGACGACCAGGACATAAAACACAAGATTGCAGGCTGAAGGGAAAAGGTGAGGAGAAAGGCAAAGGCAAAGGTCGAGAGGTGAAGAACAGCTTCGAGGGCGAGTGTAGACATTGCCGAAAGAAAGGACACAAGTGGGCAGAGTGCAGATCACGACTTCGAGGAGAACCACCAGCCAAGAACGTAAGGTCAGTCGAGGAGAAGCCAGCGAGCGCAATGATCGAAGAGGTTAACGCAGAGGACGACGAGTACGAGTGCGACCTGTGCGAGCACGAGGGCGACTTCGACGACGAGCACTGGTGCAGGATCTGCTACCCAGATGAGGACTACGAGGATCAAGATGCAGACTACGAGGATCCAGATGCACACGACGAGGACCCAGAGGCTAATGTCAGGGAGACCGTCGTCTACGAGAGGATCGAGGACGACGAGGCCGAGTCGCAGGAGGTCAAGAGCTACGACGACCACGGCGACGACGACGGCAGCGGCGAAGAGAAGTGGGTGTTCAACGTTTGGGACGAGGACATGGACAGCCAGGGCCACGAGTTTCTTCCCCTGGACAGCGCATGCGAGGAGCACACCTGCCCGTGGAACTTCGCCGACGACGGAGTGGACATTGGACTTGGCGGCGTTCGACTCAGAGGGGCAGATGGCGGCAAGATCGAGTCAGGTCGCGAGATCATGGTCGAGTACTCGGCGCTGGACATCGACGGTCGCACGGTCGTGAATGCGAAGACCCCGTTCGTGCAGAGCGACGTGAAGAGGGCGCTGCTAAGCGCAGGCAAGCTCGCGAGGGACGGCATCAACATGTTCTTCAGGAGAGAGGATCCTTGGCTGGAGATCACGACCGACCGAGGACGAGCGAAGGTGCCAGTGTACATGAAGGGGCGCACGTTCGGGCTGAGGATCAGGAGGAGACCTGCGCCCAGCAAGCCGACGGTGATGATCGCGCCCGTCGGGGATGAGGAGATGCCACAAGCGCAGCCGGGCAGCGCAGCATCAGGATCAGCTTCGAGCTCGGCAGCAGCAGCAGCACCACCACCAGTGGCGGTTGCAGGAGCACCTCAGGCTCCTGACCCAGGCATCCCTGAAGGCGCACGGCTGGATCGAGAAGCAGAACAACTAGCTCAGCAGTGGCTCGAGGTCAAGCAGCATGGCGAGCCTGTCGGACAAGGAGGACTCTTCAGCGGCAGTTCGGTGGAAGTCATGAGGAAGAGGCTGAAGGAGCTCAAGGCCCCGATTTGGGGAACCAAGCAGCAGCTATGGGGGCGCTTGGTGCGCGCAGAGGCGAAGCTCGAGCTCCAGATCAGGGATGGGAAGTGGCTCGAGGAGCGCGCGAAGGAGCTAGCCGAAGCTGGAGGCCAAGGCGAAGTTATCGTACCACGAGCTCCAGCTGAACCGACACCAGACGAACGAGCACGGCATGAAGTTACACACTTGCCGTACCAGCCGTGGTGCGCATGGTGCGTCATGGGCAAAGGACGAGCAAAGCCGCACGAGCAGAGGCCAGAGGAGAAGAGGAAGTTACCCGAGTTCGAGATGGACTTCTGCTACCTGCTTCAGGACCCGAAGAGGAGGCATGCACCAGGAGATCAAGCGTGGGCGACGACACTCGTTCTGGTGGACGCGGCGGCTCAGAATCCGATGGCGATGGCGATTCCTCAGAAGTCAGACGAGATTAACTACATAGCATCTACATGCACGGCCTTCGTCAAGCGGATGGCTTACCCCGGTGCGATACTCAAGGTGGACCCAGAGCCAGCCTTGGACGTGATCGCGGAGAAGGTGAAGCAAAAGTGCATGGTGGACGGCATCAAGCTGGAGATCGAGAAGACGCCGAGGTTCAGCAGCCAAAGCGTCGGTGTCGTCGGCAGAGCACAGCAGACCGCAGAGGGCCAGATCAGGACGATGCGGCTGGACATGGAGGCGAGGCTCGGCACCAATATCGACCCCTCCATGGACATCTGGCCGTGGATGGCAAGGCACGCTGGATGGATACTAGAGCGGTACCACGTGAAGGCAAATCACAGGACAGCGTACGAGGACTGCTTTGGCAAGGCATACCAGGGAGAAGTGCTGAAGTTCGGCGAGGCAGCGCTTTTCAAGCTTTCGGTCACGACGACGGGAAAGGTCAGAGCTGGAGTTAGGCAAGGACGAGCAGACGCCAGGCTCGCGCGAGGGATCTGGCTGGGCAAGACGATCGAGTCCGACGAGCACCTGTTCGGGACCGAAGAGGGCGTGTTCACCACCAGGACGGTCAAGAGGGTTCCGACGAGCGAGCAGGACAGAGCCGACCTGGTCAAGGCGATCAAGGGCACGCCGTGGGACAGATCCGCTGGAAGGCCGATGGGAAGGCCAAGGAAGAGACCCAAGGCGCCACAGGCAGTACCGCTAGCGGTGCCAGGACCACCAGCAGAAGTTGCAGACGACGCAGCTCCAGCACAACGGCAGCAAGATGGGGGCGCAGCAGCAGCAGCAGCAGCAGCAGCGCCAGCAGCGGCAGCAGTTCCAGTACCAGGGCAAACCCAGGGCAAACAGCAGGTCGGCGGCGCGGCGACGATGGAAGTAGATCAAGGTCGGGGCCAGACGGTCCCAGGCACCCAGAGGGCATCAGCGAGTTCAATGGTGCCAAGCTCTCCCACAAAGCGTGACGGCGGCGGAGACCCAGCAGGCGTGGCATCACCGATAGAGAAGAAGGCGAGAGTGGAAGAGCTAGTGACGATGGACGCGGACGAGTACGACGCGGACTTCGACGACAACGCCTACCTGCAAGAGGACTGGGACGAATATGAAGGTGTGGACCCAGCGATAGCGCAGGCTATCATCAAGGGCAAGGAGAAGGAGATGCACGCGATGGAGGAGTTCGAGATCTTCGAGACGGTGGAGAACATCCCAGACAGCGCAGACATCCTGTCGACGAGATGGGAAAACCTTCCAAGAGGCCCAGACGAATGGAGGTGCAGGTTTGTGGCGAGAGAGTTCAAAGGCAACGATCCTGAACTAGACGGGTTGGTCACGGCAGGAGCTACCAGCAGTGCGGGGAGGCTCATCGACCAACATGCGGCGCAGCACGGCTACAACACGATGGTGCTGGACGCGCAGAACGCATACTTCCACGCTGACGAAGAGGAGGAGGTGTACGTGGACCCGCCAGTGGAATGGGTCAGAAGATATCACGCGCG
Source organism: Prorocentrum cordatum (assembly GCA_963575745.1). Taxonomy (NCBI): domain Eukaryota; class Dinophyceae; order Prorocentrales; family Prorocentraceae; genus Prorocentrum; species Prorocentrum cordatum. Next base: position 108,044 of record CAUYUJ010022479.1, read on the forward strand.
AGGCGGCAAGATCAAGAGACCGTGGTGGAAGATGAAGAAGCAGATCTACGGCAAGCGCAAGGCCTCGAATAAGTTCAACCAGTACGTGGTCGACGTGACCAAGAGCCTTGGGATCGAGCAGTGTCCCGAGCAGCCCAGCATCTTCAGGAGGCCAGGTACCACGCTGGTTTTCGAGGTACATCAAGACGACATCTACGCGTCAGGGAGCGACCACGAGCTGGAGTGGCTGGCAGCAAACTTAGCACCAGTACTGAAGCTCAAGGACGCCAGGATCATGAATGTTGGAATGGTGTATTCGTACCTCAGAGCCACGCGCACCAGGATCAGCAAGCACGTGATACACATAGCGCCGAGGCCCAAGTACATCGAGGACGTGTTAAACGAGTTGGGGCTTACCAGCTGCAAGGAGGTGCCGACGCCGATGGTCAGCACGAGGAAGAAGGAGGACATGGACGAGCCAGTCGTGGGGCCAGTCGACAAGAAGACGTACAACAAGTGCGTTGGGATTCTCAGGCATCTGCTGAAGTACAGGCCAGACATCCCGTTCGCAGTTCACGAGCTGAGCAAGTCGCTGAGTGCACCCAGAGAACCAGATATGCAAAGGCTAAGGCGGCTGGCAAGATACTTGAAGGGCACGGCGGACTACGGCATCTTAGCGAAGAAGAGCGACGACACGGAGTACTTGGACGCTTTCCCGGATGCCGATTGGGCAGGCGACGTCAACGACAGGAAGAGCACATCGGGAGGCGCGCTGAAGTTTGGGACCACCAACCTCAGGGAGTTCACCAAGGGCCAGAGTTGTCAGGCGCTCAGCTCAGGCGAAAGCGAGTACTACGCGGCGGTGACCACAGTAGCAGAGGGACTCCACATGCAGCGGCTGTTCGAGTTCATAGGTTTTCCGGTGAAGCTCGAGCTCAGGCTGGATTCGACGGCAGCAAAAGGCATCATCATGAGAAGTGGTTGTGGAGCGCTCAAGCATATCGAGACGAGGCTATTGTGGCTCCAGGCCAAGTACGACGAGAAGAAGATCACGGTTCATAAGGAGCCGACCGCGACCAACACAGCGGATGGCTACACAAAAGCGTTGCAGACAGCGAAGTTCCTGGAGTGGAGGCCGAGGCTTGGCATGGGATACGACAACGGAGATGGAGCCGAGACGAGCAAGAGAGAGGCGCTCAGTGGAAATGGCAGTCAGTGGACAGGATCAAGCAAGGGGCCCAGACAGCTTCTTGCGGCAGCACTGTTGCTCAGCCAGGCCAAAGGCGACACCCAGGTGGCAGTGACAGACAGTTTCGACGCGGTGAGCAGCAACGAGGTGGTGATGTTTAGTCCAAGGGCATGCTCGACGACATCGTTCAGTTGGACCACGCTGTGCATCGCGATGATGGTGGCATTTGTAGTGGGATGCGTGGCGCACCACTACATGATGAAGATGAAGACGTGGATCACGAGCTTGGGAGAGAGCACCGCGCCCCTTGAGGCCGTCGGGGGTGCGAGGAAACAACGGCTCAAGACCAAGCAGAGCAAGCGCACCGTGAGCACGCAGAGCATGACGACGTACGCCAGGCACAAGACGCAGCCGAGGTTCGTGCTGACACCAGCGAGTTGCGAAGGATGCTGGAGTTACGACGAGAGGCTCGACGACAAAGTGAAGTAGGTGGAAGGCTTGAGCGGCTACGAGCGGAGCCTCGAATCGCAGCTTGGCGTACAGGCGGCAGGGTTTAAAGTTTTGTTTCAGTCGGAGGTCGGAAAACACCTTCGGCATCACTCTCCCGCGAGCGGACGCTCGCCGAGGGGGCGTGTTGGTGTTTTATATATGTTGATGTGGTTTAGAAGAGGTGCAGGAGGATTTACGTACCGTAGCCTTCGGCTGAGGTGTTGATCAAAACGTATCATCTCAGGTTTCAATGTAGATCATAACAGTATCTCAATTCCTTCAAACTGCGCGGTATGGCGGCTCGTCAGACCAAGGGGCCTCATTGCGCAGAGAGCGCTGTGGGTGTGGCAAAACGAACTGGAATCCACCATTCTGCAAGCAGTGTAGAGGGCATTGGTAAACAGGAAAGAAGATTATATCCACGAAGGGCAGGGGTAGGGAGAGTACCCCAGACAGTGTTGGTGGTATCGTGGTGGTATCATAGTGTTGGAGTCCTCCCGGCTTTGGTGGTGTCATGGTTCCGCTGCCAAAAGGTGCCCATGCAGGAAGTCGTGACCCAGTCCCATGTATGTCATTTGACGACGCGCGGCATCTCAGTGGTTTCGCTACAAAGGGAAGCAACAGCGAGCTGACACAATAGTATGATGACGTCCTCGCAGCAAAGGATCGCCGCACGGCGGTGGTTCCACTGGTCAGGGAAAGGCAGGCCCTCCGTTCGATCTTCAAGCTCGAGGGGGACTTGCGGGATAAGACGTGCAAATTGTCCGAGGTGCACGAAGTCGTGCGCAAGCAGCAGGAGGAGGTCACCCGTGCCCAGTCCGAGCTCTCGATCCAGGAGAATTTGTGCAATGACCATCACAGAGCTGCGTGGCCATCTCGCCGCGCCGACACCCCCAGCCCCAACGGCAAACGTGTTTCCGTTGGCAAATGCGTTCACGGGTGAGCTCGCAGACTGGGGCTTATCGCGTGGTGAGAATTTGTTTGGACTGGGTGAGTTTGTGGACTCGTCCGAAGATCTCCCGAATGGCGCCAGAGGCCGCGAAGCTAGTCTCAAATAACAGTTCAGGAAGTGGGCGGCGCTATCTCAGAACCAAAACTGGGAAGCACCAGAAGGAGCAGGCATAGTTGCGTGCTAGGCTGGCGGGCAAGCCGCGCAAGCATAACAAAGGTGCTGAAGTTCCTGGGGGCGCGGGCGCAGGAAGTACTCCGCATGCGGCAGCGGCGACGGGAACCTCGACAACGGCCCCCCCTGCGTCTCGGGGCCCCGGCACAGGTAAGAGGGCGCCGCGGGGCAACGGTGGCGAGGAGCTGCGCGAGAGGGCGCAGGGGCTTGTCTCCAAAGGGATGGGCAATGCGAGGGTGGCCGAGTCTGCCCGCGAGGGGGGGGCAGGTCAGCAGCAGGCGCAGCGGCAGGGTTAGCGCGCGTCAGGTTGAGGTGGCTGGAGGCTCACTTGGCTGACGGGATGTCCAGTATGCAACCTAGATCGGCCCCTTCATGGAAACTCGCGGCCGCCAACTCATCTGGCTGGTCGGGGCCCCTGCATTTTTAAGCGCGCCCAGTTCACGGTGGAGCGCGTCCAGGAGAGCACAGTAAGCAGCGCGTCGTTCAGATGCGTGGAAGTCGCGCTTGTTTCTTGCCGTCGGCGCGACGGGCGAGGGGGTTTCAGCCTGCGTCGGCGTTGCCGCGGAGCGCTGCGCCGGGGTCGGCAGCGTCGCGCGGCCCCGCGAGCACCTCCTGCGCTCCAGATGTTCCATGGTCTGGGTGAGCAGTGGAATGTGCGCATCTTCCTGGCGGGCAGGGTGTCTCGTGGGAATGGGCGGGGCGTCTAGTGAATCAGATGAGTGAATTTCTGCGTGCGTCTCAGAAACGAGCCCCTGTCAATCGTTTCAAAGTCGCGTCGGGTCATGTCCTGCGGCGACCGGCCCCGTGCAGATTTGGCAAGTGGCGGGGGCTCGAGTTCCCCCGCGTCTCGCGCGGCCAGGCCGGGCCCGTCGAGTCGCGCCGCGATTGCCCAGTCGTGCTCGCCCCCTTTTATTGGCGCCCGCCGTAGAACCGAGCAGGTTTCGAAGCCCCTCGGGCCTTTTCGAGGGGCCGCTAGGGCCTCCGCCGCCGAGGAACTGTCGGGGTGTGCTAGATTCGAAGGCTTCGACTGGAGGCAGACCCTGGGCGAGTAAAGCATCCTGCGCTCAGACGCTCGCGCGCCGTTGGCGCGTGAATTGTCGAGGCGCCCCTCGGGCTGTGAGGTCCCGGCATTTTGGCGGATGGGCTGGGCTCGTTTTGCCAGTTCGGGGCAACGTCGCGGGGTTTTGCCCCAAACGCACCAGCGCTTTCGCACCGGCGGGAAATTTTAGATTCGCCTTAGCGAGTTCATGCGTCTGAGGAACAGGATCCGCTGCCGGTGCTCTCAGGGGGCGAGAGATCTCGCTGGGATCTCCGCGGCCTGGCATCCGACCGCGATGCTGTTCCAGGATGGCCTGGAATTCAGGGTTCGCATCGACTTCCAGTCAGTGTTGACCTTCATGATTTAGATGGGCATGCTGCGTCGCTTCGGGGGCTTGCTGGCATGATTGGCGCCTTTGTTTGCGAAGCGAAGGCAGGTCTGGATGGGGCTGCGCCCGCAGCCCCGCCGCGGTCGCTGGCGGCGCCGTCTTAAGGCGCGCCGAAGAACCTGCGGGGCAGGCCCGCGACCCAGCTGGAGTTGCTGGCGGCCTAGCCGGCCAAGTTGGCCGCGGAGGCCCCCACTGGGGGAGTGGATTTGGTATTGAGGAGAACCTAGTCGGTTTGCTGCTGAGCATCTTGGATTGCCCTTCGGAGAGGCCCCACCGAGGCCCGCGCTGGAACGGGTCCATGGGGCCCCGGCCCCCGAGACGTTCGAGGGCAACGCCGCAGCGGGCATCGACGGGCGGGGCCCCGCGGAGATGAGGGAGCTTAGCGGCAAGGCGCCCGAGGCGCATGCGACGTTTCTCTCGGGCGACGAGGCGCGCTCCCTGATCCCGGAGCAGCGCGCTCTGCCGCTCATCGCATTCCTCGAGAGGCTGGGGGGCGGTTGCAGGCCCATGGGCGTCCTTTCCATTCGCGTCCTTGGGCGCATGCGCAGGCATGAATCAGCGCGGTGGGGGGCGCGGCGCAGGCCCGCACGTGCGCGCGGCGGGAAAAGCAAGAGCTGCGCGCCGGCACATTGGCAGCGAGCAGCAGCAGCGCGCGGGCCGGTCAGAGCCAGGAGCGCATCATCAGGGTCGGCACTTATAGAGTTGGATACATGCTACGAGAGGATGCCCTGCGATGTTATGTGGCAGCGCGTGCGGTTTGTTTCTTCGGCGCGTTCGTTTGCTTATCGTGGTGCATGGGGGCGGGCGTCGCGTGGGGGTTCGCGAGACGTCTCGGAGGTCGAGCAGATTGGGGTGTCTACTAGTGTGGGCTGTTATGTCGCGACAACTCTCCGACGCGCTGTGCTGCGCATCTCGCGCGAGTGCGCGCGGGCCCGATGGGGGGGGCCCATGGAGTTGTGGACGGCGCCGCTGTCGAGGCGATTTGGCCCCGCAGCAGCATCGAGCTTCGCCTGGCCCAGGCGACGCGTGAAATTTGCGCGGGTATTTTTTTCCCCCCCCAGGAAGGGGGCAGCTCGTGGCCCCGAGGGGCCGAGGGGTGCCTTGCGCCGTCGAAGTCTCGGTCTCGCCCTGCCGCGGGACATGTCGGGCGTGGTTTGTTGGGGGCAGGGCGTGGGATAGGCGGCGGACATCGCGGCGGCGGATCTGGGGCATGCGAAAGCGAGCCGGGCGTCTTCGGGCCCTGAAACGTCATCGTCGGGGACCAGCGTGGGTTTTCAGAGCTGGGCGCGGCGGCAGCTGCGCGCGGGGTTTGGGCCCGCGAGTCTTCGAACGCGGACTTGGCCAACTTGCGCTCTTTCGCTTTGTTCTGTTCAGCTCGGGGAAGCTCGAGGACGTCATCGGGCAGCGCAGTGCCGTCTCGCAGATCCTCGTGACTTTGACCCCGCCCTCGCGTTCAAAGTCTTCCCCCTGCTGACTTGGCAGACGGCGCCGCGCCGAGAATAGCTTCTCGACGCGTTGTTTCTTCTGCCTGCTGCGAGGCCGCGGCAGCGCGTTCCGCGGCGCGGCGCACGCTTTTCAATCAGTAATGCGCGCGCGCGGCGCGGCGCGCATCCAAGCGCCTTTCGGCGCCGAGTCTTCGAGGGCGACGGACAAGCTGCGTGGCGGCGGGCCGACATGTCGAGGGGTTAATGGGCGCCGGCAAAGAGGCAGGACATTGTATCGCGACCTGGCGCGGCGTCGCGGCGGAGGAGGGGGGGCCGGGGGGGGGGGCAGAGGGGGGGCAAATGGGGGGGGGGAGTGGAGCGCAGCAGAGTGACGTCCCGCGCAGATTCAGACTAGACCTCGCCACCCTTGTGGTGTGGGGTTGCGATCTGCGTAGCTGTCGCCATCGAGGGCTGCTGTGGGGCCAGCGGGGTGGCGTCCCACGCCGATTCAGATTGGGCCTCGCCATCCCTGGAGGGCTGCGATCTGCGAAATTGTCGCCACTTTCGAGGACTGCTGGGGGGTCCGGCGGAGTGGGGCCCCACGCGGGTTCAGATTTGGCCTAGCCGTCCCTGGGGGGCCGCGATCTGCGAAATTGTCGCCACTTTCGAGGGCTGCTGGGGGGGGGGGTCGAGCGGATTAACGTCCTACGCGGGTTCAAGTTCGACCTCGCCATCCCCCGGGCTGTTGCGGTCTGTGAACTTGTCGCCACGTTCGAGGGCTGCTAGGGAGTCCAGCGGGGCGATGTCCTGCGCGGCTGCAATTTTGACCTCGCCATCCCTGAGGGGCTGCGACCTGCGAAACTGTCGCCGCTTTCGAGGGCTCCTGGGGTCCAGCTGGATGGATTCAAGTTTCAAATTTGAGCTCGCAATCCCTGTGGGGCTGCGGTCTTCGGAATTGTGGTCATTTTCGAGGGCTGCTGGGGGGGTCTCGCGGGGCGCTGTCGCGGGCCGCCCGCGGGCCCGGCGGCGCGCCTTCGGGCGTTTAGCTCCCGCGCTGAAAAGTGCAGGGAGGAAGCGGGGAATCTGGCGGGCGAGTTGGGCCTCGCTTGTTTCCTGCGCTGACAGTAGTAGTTTCAATCATTTAGCCGAATGCCGCGGCGTCATGGCGCAAGCACCGTTGCATCTTTAGTCTACTACCGACACAAGCAACACTCTTCGGTCTCCTCCCATCAGTATCGTCGTCGTCCTCTGCCCTCCGCCACCTTCCCACCGCTGCCGCCGCGCTGGCGGTTCGGCCCCCCGCGCGCCCTTCTCCCGCCATTCGTTCGCGCCCCCATGTCCTCCTCGAGCCTGGGCCCTCGCTCCTCGCCCTTCCGTCGTTGTCGTGTGAATCGTCCCGCGCGGGCGCGCCCGATGCAGCTTGCGCAACATATAATATCACGAATGGTATGCATTCGAACACGGGCAATGATAATATATACTAGTCTTCGTATTACTACGAATCTGAAGTATAGCTACGAATCGGCATTCTACTAATGGTAGTAATATGAGGACGAAGCATATTAACTCGATCGATAATACGAGTACGAATGCCAACACAAACAAGACGAGTCTGTGCTAAGCCCTGTCTCTCGGGTGCAACGCCCACTCCGTCGGGCGCAATGCCTGGTCCGCCGGGCGCGATGCCCAGTCCATCGGATGCAGTGCCGATGTCTCGGGTGCAGTGCCTGGCCCCTTGGGTACAATGCCCAATGTTCTGGGCGCGGTTCCCAATCTGCGGGGTGCTTGCCGCGTGCCAATTCCGTCGGATTGCTCGGGTAAAGCGCGGCGATCATCCCCGTGGGCGCTATCTATCGGATATTGCGTGACGATTGATGCGGGCGTATCCTCGGAGACAACTTTTTTCTGTCAAGCTGTCTGATCGGGCTCGTGCTGCCTGGGGGGGGGGGGGGGCGGCGCGTCGTTCAGCGGGCCCGACTGATGAGATCCTCTCCTGGTGTCTCGTGTTTGCAAGTCCACGCAATGAACCGATGGCGGAAGCGCGCGCCAATTCGTGGTTCCGAGAAGCCCCGCTGCTTGCAGCGACTAGGGGTTGGCCTTCCCCCTTTCAGCGCAGACCGCTTCGCTGCGCGCTGTAAGCGTTCGAAGTCGGCGCGCGGCGTGGTGTCCCAGGGTTCGGACCAGTGGGCCGTCGAGGATCGCGCGTGCGTCGCGCGCTTGATCGAGCGCGCCGAGACAGTTGCGACGGCCCGAGACCTGAGGTGCGCAACGGCGCACCAGGCAGTGCTCGCAGTACCAACTGGGAGCGTTGCCGCGCGAACTTGTTGATTTGGGCGTGGCCCTTGCGGACGCCAGGCCGTGGCCAATCTAAATTGTTGACGCTTCGCGTATCCCCACCAGCCCATCCAGAAACGATGCTCAGGGGAGTTGAGGTGATCAGGGAAGTCGGGGAGCATGCAGAATAACAAAGGGCGGGGGAAGCTGTCACAGACCCCGAGAGGGGGAGGATGGAAGAGGAGTCGTCGTCGTCGTCGTCGTCGTCGGAGGAGGAGGAGGAGGGGGAAGAGGAGGAGGAGGAGGAGGAGGAGGAGGACGGAGAAGGAGGAAGAATCGGAGGAGGAGGAGGAGGAGGGGAAGGAGCTTCTTGGGGGTCTTTTGAGGGCCTCTTGGAGGGCTTTTTGGGCGCCTTGGGGCATCTTGGGCGCCTCTTGGGACCCTCTTGAGGCGCTCTGGGGAGCCTTCGGGGCGCTTTTGGGGCCATCTTGGAGGGAGTCGATCAAACAAGAGGGGGGGTTTAATTAGCGCCCCCCCTCGGAAGCCCCTAAAATCGCCTCTTGGACCCCTCTTGGAACGCTCTTGGAGTGCTCTTGGGCGCTCTTGGGGCCGTCTTGGGGCTCTTTTGGGGCTCTCTTGGGGCCCTCTTGGGCCATCTTGGAGCCATCTCCAGGCCTCGGATGGCCATCGGAAGCGAAAAGGCGAGAAAGCAAAAATCATTGATTTTCCTTAGGTTTTGGGACGATTTTGGCCTCTTCGGGGCCTCCTTGGGGAGCTGTTTGGCCACTTGGAGTTATCTTGGGGCCGTCTTTGGGCTTCTTGGAACCATCTTAGGAGCCATCGTGAGCGATCTTGCGCTATCTTGAGCCATCTTGGAGCTCATCTTGGGTTCTCTGAGGCGCTCTTGGAGCCGTCTTGGGCCATCTGGGACGCTCTAACTACCCGCGGCCCCCCCCGTCCAGGTCCAGGGGAGGGGGTAGGGGGAGGGGTAAACCCCTCCCCAAGGGGGAAGAGGGAGGGGTGGAAGAGGATCTGCTCTAGACCACCTACGCCCAGAGGGCTGGTGGGATTGGCGGGGCCGTCCGCGCGGCGCGCGATGGCCCGCGTCGAGCAGTGGTTCCGAGAGGGCAGCCTGGCCGCGCGCAGACGGCGCGGGCCGCGGCCGCCCGCGTGCACTTTGGGCGGCGCGTTGCTCGTTTGGAAACGGTATCCGGAACGCCTGGGGCCCGCGTCGACGCTGTTTCCGGGGCCGGATGACGAGGGGGACTTGGGGCAGGACGAGGAGGAAGTGGAGGGCGAGGAGGAGGTGGGGGCGACGGGGAACCCGGAGACGAGGAGGAGGAAGCGGAGGGCGAGTGAGGCGAGAAGGAGGAGGGGGATGAATCGTAAACGCCGCGAAGAAACCGGAGGCCTGTCTAGCGTAAAAAGAGGAGGTGTAGAAAGAGGACGAGGGGGGGATGCGGAGGCGGACGGGAGGGGGGGGGAGGGGCAGGGGGGGGGCGGAGGAGGAGGGAGGGGCAGGGGGGCGGAGGAGGAGGGCCAGGAGAAGGAGGGGGGAGAGGGGAGGAGGAGGCGGAGGCGCTGAGGATGAGGAGGGGGGTGTGGGAGACGAGGGGAGGGAAGAGGGATAAAGAGGAAAAAAATGGGGCGAGAAGGGGGGTGAGAGAGGGGGGGGGGAAAGGGAGGAGGGGGGAGGAGGAGGCGGAGGAGGAGGAGGTGGAAGGAGGAACAGGATGAGGAGGGGAAGGAGGAGGGAGGAGGAGGAGGAGGAGGAGGAGGAGGAGGAGGAGGAGGCGGCGGCGGCGGCGGCGGCGGCGGTGGCGGCGGCGGCGGCGGCGGCGGCGGCGGAGGAGGAGGAGGAGGAGGAGGAGGAGGAGGAGCTCGTCGTCGCCGGCTCCTGCATCGCTGCCGCTTGCGTCGCTGCCAGCATCGCTACCAGCGTCATCTTCAGCATTCTGAATGGTGGCGCGCGTGGCCACGAACGCCTGCCACATTCCTGCAGGCACGTTGTGCTCGCGCGCCCAGGCCACGAGCTCGTCCGCCGACTTGGCGGCGAAGTTGGGTGGCTCCACCGCCGTGGGCGCTGGCTCAGCATCGCCAGCAGCGCGAGCATCTCCAGCGGCGCCAGCGGCGCCGACGGGGCGGGCGGGCTCGGCGGCCGCGCGCGCCGCGGCGGCAGCAGCGGGGGGCGCAGCCCGCTGGCGCAAGCGCTCGGCCTCGGCCTCGCGCGCAAGTGCTGCCTTGGCCGCCATCCAAACCTGAGGGTCGAAGGACTGCGCGGCCTGGTCGGCGTCGCGCTGGGCCTGCTGGGCGCCGTACTGCGCCTCCTCAGCAGCGCGCAGGGCCTCGCGTGCCTCCTCGAGCTGCTCGCGGATCTTCCGGGTCTTGGTATGCTTCTGCTCGACCTTTTGGCATGCCAGCCGAACCTGTCGGGCAGCATCCTCCACCGCTTTGGCCGGGCGGGTCCGCTCGATGTGCGCCGCAGCGTCGAGCTGCGAGGAGGTGAGGGACACTGCAGGGGGCGCTGGCGGCGCCGCCAGGTCGCCGGGGGATTCTTGGATCTCGCGACGTGCCGCAAACAGTGCGGCAACGGCGGCCCGTAGGTGCTCAGCTTGGGGATCAGGCACGGGTGCAGCAGGGGCGGCAGCAGGGGCACCACGACCACTTCCACCAGCAGCACCTCGATCGACGTAGGCTCCCTCGCTCGCACTTCGAGCACACCACATTCCCACGATTGGCGTACTCCCAGTGGCTGCAGGACGCGCACACGCTGCGGTGCCCCTGCTTGCGCCTGCGCTGGCGCCCTCCACCATGATCATCATGCTGCCGCACACGACGGGGGCGGTCTTCATCGTCGTCCCGTTCATGCTTGCGCCACGGTGGGGTCCTCGTCGCAGAAGAGCAAGTCCAGGGCACCCGCCTTGGCGGACACGGGAATTGGAAACTCCACAGTTTACCCTCGCCCGTCAAGGCGACGGGAGGATAGTCGAGACATTCCGGGAACTCGATCCAGACCTGGGCGAACAGGCCGAGAAACGGAGTCAAGCCGCGGACTAGCGGTATCCACGTGTTCCCGTGCGGAACAAGCATCTTGAGCCAAAGTGGTTACGGTAGGAGGAGCAGGATGAGGAGTAGGAGGAGGAGGAGGGGGAGGAAGAGGAAGAGGAGACGGAGGGTGACGAGGAGGAAGGAGAGGAGGAGTAATCGGAGGAGGAGGAGGAGGAGGAAGAGGAGGAAGAGGAGGAGGAGGAGGACAACAAGGACGAAGAGGAGGAGGACGAGGATGAAAACGAGGAGGCCGAGGATGAGAAGGAGGACCAAAGAGGACAACGAGGAGGGGCAGGATGTGGTTTAGGAGGAGGTGGAGGAGAAGGAGGAGGAAGAGGAACCTGAGGAGGAGGAGGAGGAGGAGGAGGAAGAGGGGAGTACGAGGAGGATGAAGAGGAGGAAACATATGAACACTATCAGTGCCGATATTCATACTTCTCATTTGGTTTCAACAACGTATTAATAATACGAATACGAGTAGTAATGCTACGAATCGGAAGCAAACGCATACGACGAATACCAAGAGTATGACACGTATTGACATGCTGATTCGACTAAAAATAATAGTAATACTACGACCTAGCATTGTTAATGACATCAACGGTACTATACGAATAGTAAGAAACATACGAACGCGAATGTTAACACTGGTACCACTACTACTATTAATCCGCGTGCTAACCATACGGATGCTCATACCAGTATTACTATAACGAATAGAATAATATACATACGAATAATACTAGCACTAATCATCTTCAACTACTTGTACGAAGAGTAAGTCTAATCATTATACGAATCGTAAGACTAGTAATCGTGCGGCTGATAATAATTGCTACTAGTATTAGTGGGAGGAAGACGAGCACGTATAAGAACACGAACGTACATAGTGATACGAGTCATGCAACTAATCATGAACATACCAATTATACGCCACAGACGCATAACACTAGACTACGAATACTAAGAACAACAGTACTATAACTACTACTACTGGTGCTACTAATAGTAATAATAGTACTATGCATAAACTTACACATGCAACTACCAATGAGAAGAGAAGGAATGAGAGGATACGCAGGAAGAGGAGGAGGAGGAGGAGGAGGAAGAGGAGGCGGGGGAGGAGGAGGAGGAAGATGAGGGGGAGGACGGGAAGGAGTACGAGGGGGAGGACGAGGACGAGGACGATGACGAGGATGATGAGGAGGAGGAGGACGAGGTCGGGGAGGAAAAGGAGGAAGAGGGGGAGGGGGAGGGGCAAGAGGAGGAGGAGGAGGAGGAGGATAATGTGGACGAGGACAAGGGCGAAGAGGAGGAGGAGGACGACGAAAAGGAGCAGGAGGAGGTGTCCCCCGTCGCCTCGTTGCCCCCCCTCGTCGTCGTTCCTCTCTCGTCTCCCCGTGCTTAGCCTGTTGGCTTAGGGGCGCCCTTGGCGCCCAGTGGTTCACTATGTGTATCCCCACACCCTCGTGCTGCACCCAAAAGTGCCCTTCCTTCCCCCTCTAGCGCCAACAGTTGGTAAGCGGAGCGATGGTTCGTGAAGGGGAACAGCCAGGGCAGCAGAGAGGCGGAGAGGGAGAACGACGCGAGGGAACCGCAGGCGCCGAAGGTGATGTGCCTCCGGGGGAGCTCCCTCGGACGCGAGACGCAGGAACGGATCCATGGTCAGGGGACGATGACCCCTGGCGAGCCAGTGCAGCGGCTGGAGCTGAGGGTTCGTGGACCTGGTCGAATGGCCCGTCGTGGGGAACCTCGAGTCAGCACTGGCGAAGCAGCTGGGCGGCTCAGAATGCCTACTCGACGAGGACCGCAGAGGCCAGCACCAACACGCAGGATCCAGACCAGTGGCGAGATGAATGGAGCGCCCGAGCAGGTGCCCAGATGAGTGGGTGGCAAGATTGGCACGGTGACGGTTGGTCCCACGCGGGGTGGAGTCCGTCATCCAATCGCAGCCGAGACTTTGGGCCCCCGCCTGCTTGGTTAGGCTTCGATCACCTGGACCTGTACCGCCACAACCTGAACGCGTGGTCCCAGCGGACCGGCTACCAGGACTTCCAACAGGCGGCGAAGGTCGTGGAAACATACCCAGTCGAGCTGCAGGCCAGGTTCAAGGCCGTGCGCTCGACCCTAGAGGTGGCCGACGGAATAGCGAAGTTGCTCTCGCACCTGGCCATACTGAACGGAGAGCGCCCAGGTGACCGAGAGCGGAGTGCACAAAACCTGGCGCTCTTCGACCACATGATTCGGAGAGGAGAAACGTTGACCGACTACGTGCTTCGAAGAGACGCCCAAGTTGCCGAAGCTGAAGTTCATGGGCTTGTGCTGCCAGATAGCATCAAGGCGAGGTACCTCGAGGAGGGCGCGGCGCTGACCCCACAGAACAAGATAAACCTGAGGACCATAGCCCTCGGCGCGACGGACTTCGTCGCCATCAGGCAGGCATTACTGAAGCTAGACGTGACGGAAAAGAAGGTACTGCCAGCTCCGTCCCCAGGTATGTACAAGGCCTTTCCTACGGAGGTCGAGACTGGGGAGGACACGTTCTTCGAGGACGAAGACTTCGGGGAGGAGCTCGAGATGCCCGAGGACGAGGCGGAGGCCTTCCTGACGGCGCTCGAGAGCCAGGACCTCGACGATAATGAAGTAGTGGACGTGATGGCGGCGATCGTGGAGGAGCGTTTCGGGAAGGAGAAACGACGGACGTGGAAAGAGTCGCGTAAGCTCAAGATGGCCAAGAAAGTGGACCGCGACTTCTTCGACCGGAAGCGGGCACGACCGGGCTGCAAGCGCATCGTGGGCTCGGACGTGAAGCGCAGGCCTCGCTGCGCCAACTGCGGCGAGAGAGGCCACTGGGCGGACGCGTGCAAGAACGCCTACCGCTCCAAGAGTGACAGGATGGCGGCTGAGAAGGACAAGCCTCGCTCTTCGGGCACAGCGTTTTCGGCCACGACGTTCCTGTTCGAGAACGACAAGAACGGTGGGTCCATGGCGAACTTCGCGGGCGGAGCCGACGGCGTCATCGAGGATCGCACCCTCCGGGAGTGCTGGGACCAGTTCCTCAGGGAGAACGTGACGGTCCCGGAGCCCCTCAGCTTCCTGAGCATGAAGGACACGCCGGGCGCGGCCGCGCTGGTTGACACCGCGGCGGCGCAGGCTCTGATCGGCAAGCCGGACCTGGAGGTTCTCGTGAGCGCCCTACGGTCGCGCGGCTACAAGGTGAAGGTCGACCTGACGCCGGTGCGAGGGCTCACGGCCTCCGGGATCGGGGGCAAGACCTCGCCGATTGGCAAGGCGTGGGTCCCGGTGACCATAGCGGGGCGCGGGATCGTCGAGTTCCTAGTCCTACCTCAGGCCTGCCCGCCACTCTTGCCGGCAAGGCTCTTGGAGATGCTGGGCGCGATCATCGACCTGAAAGCCAACGTGATGACTGTCGAGGAGGACGGCGAGAGAGTGGACCGGCCGCTGACAGTCCACCCTGCAGGACACAGGTCCGTCGATCTCGTCCACCGCGACGCCGAGAAGTTCGCGCTGGGCGCGGGGCTGATCGGCAAGTTCTCGATCAGTGACTTCTGCATGCGCCAGGGCCCGAGCCCGCCCGCTCGGCCGCCCTCTAGTTTGAGCGCTCGTCACGGCAGTGCGCGTGAGGATAGCAGCATTAGCAGCGGAGTAGGCAGCAGGTCCCACTCCTCTCCCACTTCTCTTGTCGTCAGCTCGGCGTCGGGGGGCGGGGGTCAGCGGCCCAGCTCCAGCCTGCAGCTCCTCCCGGCTCGAGCCTCGAGATCCGACCGGAGGCCGCTGACCACACCAGAAGCCAGCGAGGATGGGGAAGGACCCGAAGACGCTCAAGGCGGCGAAGGCGAAGGAGAGGCCCAAGTCGGGCCGCGCGGCGCTGGCCGGACTTCGCCGCCGGGCCCAGATGGTCGTGACGGAGGGCGTGGAGGAGATTGGCCTAGACATGCTAGACTCGTCGTGGGAGGCCGTGGGCCCGGACCCGAC
>CAUYUJ010022480.1:0-51932 GCA_963575745.1 Prorocentrum cordatum
TAGTCTAGAAGCCCAAGATGCCAGACACCCGGCCTCTTCCGCGGCCATTTGGTTCGGACAGGGACTTCGGCCCCTTTGAGGCGTTGCGCGCGTGATCGAGCCGATGCCTGGACAAGAGATCCCAAGAGCTCACGCTTCGACCGCCGCTCCACCAGATTTGGCAGACGCGCGTTATCTCGCCGCCGCCCCGCAGCAGCCCTTCCCGACGCTGCTGGGTCCCAAGCATTCCCGCCTACGGCCGCCCTTGACCTGCCCCTTAAAGAGTGCGCGTAGATTCCTGCGCATCTTCTTTTTGTCCACTCACGCGGGCGATGAGCCTGCCGTCGCAAGCTCAAACCCACTGGTCGCGACCATCAGGACCATTGAAAAAGGATGAGTGAGCATGTTCGTTGGGATCTCGTGAGAAGCCTCTCGGGGGCCTGCCCGAGGTTTGATAGAGCGATAGACAACATAAAAAATCCAGGGGGGCGGGCTCAAGGTTCGTCTTAGGCTTCGGCTCAAGGTTAGCCTGAAAGTGGGAGGGGGGGGGGGGGGGGGGGGCCAAGGGCGCCCCCCCTCACCACCCCCCCCCTGCGGCGCACGAAAGAGAGGGAGAGGGGGGGGCCGAAAGGGGGGGGCTCCCCACCCCCCCCCTCGGCGCCGGAGTTGTGGGGATGTCTCCAGCGGAGGCGCTGGAGTTGCGAGGATGTTTCGAGGGGGAGCGACACTGAACCAAAAAACGCTCAACCATCGCACGGCTTCCCCCCCTTCTCCATCGAAGGGGGGCCGTCAGAGAGGCATTTCCTTCTTCCGCTTGGCATTTTCCCTCGTCGCCCCCGGCGCTTTCAGGAGGGGGGGGCCCGCCCAGATGCACAAAAATGCTACCCTCCCCTCCGCGGCCGTGGCATTCCCCTTCGTATTTGGCGCGCGAGGCAGGGGGGGGCTGCGGCGCCTCTGTCGCGCGCCCTGCCCTAGATTGCTCGCGCGCTCTGCCATGGATTGCCCGCGCCATGCCATGTACTCCGAGTGGGATCATAATCGCCCCCCTCCTCGGGTCGAGGGGGGGGACGGGCGCGCGCCGTCGGAACGGGATCGGGGTTGCGCTCCGTTGAGGAGAAGGGGGGTGGGGAATGTTGAGAAGCTCCGTCGGAAAGGTTAGTTCGCCCCCCCCCCCCCCCCCCCCCCCCCCCCCCTCTGCGATTATTACGCCATCCAGAGTCTGTGTCCACATTCGGCGCCTTGTTGTGCCCTGCCGATGCAGCGCTGCAGTTGTGGACGCATCTTATTATTTCTTCTCCCTCCCACGGCGCCGGCGCAGGAGGGCGCCACCCCACCGTGCAGGAGGAGGATGAGGAGGAGGAGGAAGAGGAGGAGGAGGAGGAGGAGGAGGAGGAGGAGGAGGACGCCCCTGCCGCCACTGGCGATCGCAGCCATGGGCCCCCGGGGTTCCATTGTGCTCTGCCTCGGCCCTCGGCGAGTCCAGCTGTGGCGAGGGCGGCTTCCCGGGCTTCCCCAACAGAGCGAGCGCTGGCTCGTTTGGCTGGCCCCGGGACCGTTAACAAACGCATGCGTCTTTGACGAGCTCCGTGCGCGCGCCGCCAACTGAGCGTGCTTCCGGGCCCCAGGGGCCGTTTACAAGGGATCTTTCTGGTCTTCCTCCTCCACCCCCTCTTCGTTTCTCGTGTCCACCTCCTTCCCCCTCTTCGTCTTTCCTTTTTTTCTTTCTCCCCCGCGACCTTCCGACATTTCAATCTCGAGGGATCCTCGATCCTCGATCGTTTCTCCATCCTCGATCCTCGATCGAACCTCCTGTTTTGACCCCGTGACCGAACCTCCATCCTCGATCTTCGATCATGCTCGATCCTCGATCCTCGCTCCCCGACCGAATTTCGATCTTCGATATTCTCCTCCTCCTCCTCTTCTTCCTGTCGCCAGTCCTCCTCCTTACCACCAGTGTCGTACTCATCCTCTTTCCGCTCCTCCTTTTCCTCATCGTCCTCGTCATCCTCGTCGTCACCGTCCTCGCCACGCTTTCATCATCTTCCTCATCGCCATTCTCCTCCTTATCCTTATCCTCGTCGTCGTCTTCCTGGCACCCCCCTCCTGGTTCTCATCCTCCTCGTCCTCATCACATCTGTGTCCTCGTCCTCGTCTTCGCTCTCATCCTCCACCGACTCATCATTTCTGCATCCTCCTCGTCGTGCTTGTCGTTGTCGCCGTCGTCGTCCTCTTCCTCCTCATTCGCATCATTCCTTTCCTCAGGGCCCTCCTTTTCCGCAGTCTACTCCGCGTCGCCCCCGTCACCCTCTATATCGCCCTGCCTCCGTCAGACCCTGGCCCTAGCCAGGGCGCGCTGTGCATCGACGCATACTTGCACCACCCTAGACGGCCCTTCAAATGTGTGCTTCGACACTCCTTCCCCTCCTTCCGCGCAGTCCGATATTGGAGACATTCGACAAGGAGCTGCTTGGGAATTTCTCGTCGATCGACCAATTGTTGCGCCACCGAGCCTTCTCGGCGATCTCCGACCGTAGCCCGCGGCTGATCACAGCGCACACACAAAAATAGGGAGCGAAAAAATAGAGCTAGAGAGAGAGAGAGACATATACATATACATATATATATATACAGAGAGAGAGAGAGAGAAACAAAGAGAGAGAGAGAGAGAGAGAGAGAGAGAGAGAGAGAGAGAGAGAGAGAGAGAAAAAAAAAAAAAGAGAGAAAGAGAGAAAGAGAGCAAGAGAGCAAGAGAGAAAGAGAGAAAGAGAGAAAGAGAGAAAGAGAGAAAGAGGAAGAGGAAGAGGAAGAGAAAGAGAAAGAGAAAGAGAAAGAGAAAGAGAAAGAGAAAGAGAAAGAGAAATAGAAAGAGAGAGAGAGAGAGAGAGAGAGAGAGAGAGAAAAAAAAAAGAAACACCTCCTGGACTCCTGGAGTCTCCGCCGCTGATTCGGCTCAAGGTCGTGGCCGGGTCGCTTCCCCGCCAGACCCCCCCCCCCCCAAGAACTCCGCGCGCGTCCGGCAGGCCCCCGGCGCAGGCGCGGGCCCCCAGCGCCGCCCGAGATGCAAGGATCTCGGAGCGATGCGATGGATGCCGAGCTTCGCCACTCGGCGGTGCAACATGTGATTCAGCACGTTATTCGCCCACACATGGGTGGAGACCCGATGACGAGGGAGCGATTGAAAGTCCTCCTCGCGCCTTTCCGGAAGGACAAGGTGACCCTAGCCGGGAAGGAGCTCTTTCTCTGGCACGCCTCGAAACCTGCTGCCTTTGGGACGACGAACGGAAAAGCCAATTTGATGCGCGCTGTACTGGCGCAGATTTCGGATACGGGCGCTGAGCATCGCGGCGTCGACACCCCGGCAGGCGACGATCCTGGAGTGGCTGAACCGGACGCCGTTGACTCGGAGGTCGCTTCGACTAGTGATTGTGAGAGCGTTTCGAGCAGCAGCAGCGAGTCCGTCGAGTCTATCGATATCGCCCCCGGCTTCTCACCAGTGGCTGCTCCGCCTCCGGGCCACGTTCATGTCGAGAAGGGGCGTTATAGGAGAGACGCAGACCGCTGCCCTCCAGAATTTGCGGCCCGCATCGACAGCATCGCCGGCGAGGTTGGCGTGCTCGACGCGGCCTTGTGGAGGTCTCTCATGTACTTATTCGTGCTCATGCTGGCTATGCAGCCGGTGTCACTGTTCACTGATGTCGTAGACGATGCGTCTTGCACGAGATCGTTGGCCAAGACAGTCTTCGACGCCGCTTCCCTCCTGCACCAGTACGTTGTCACGGAAGGGTTGCGCACGGGGCAACTGCCGCATTTTGATGCCGCTTTGCGAACGCGGTCCATGCAGGCGATTGGCATGTATTCTGAATTGTACGGCCCCGTTCCTGCGACGGGCCCGCAGCTCGCTGCTTGGACATTCTTTGATATGGTCTTCTGGTATATTGGGGAGTACACCATCATCCAGGATAACCTGCCCCCTGGCTCGTTTGCGGAGCAGACGCGACAATTAGTTCGCGAAGGTCTTTCGGTAGATAACGCCGCCTCCTTCGGTAAGAGCGCCAAGGGCCTCCTGGCGAGCGTCCTCGGCATGCGCTCAGACGTCGCAGCGACGAACAACATCGGCGACGGCCGAAAGCAGTGGGTGCGCGGCCGCAGGGCGGATTTTGTGGCCCCTAAACGCTATAGGCCAATCGACCATCTCCTGGAGGCGATGGCCGGGTGGGCACCCCCTTCTGCCATCGTTGGGCCTCTCTTGCATGAGATTCTGCGCGTGCTCCAGGCCGGCGGCGATGTGGACATGCGGATCGTGGAAGGGCAGTCCGAGCGGCTAATGCTACAGCTGCTGCGTTTCGAGCTACTGGGGCGGCCGACGCTACCCGACAATATCCCTTTCCACATGCGCATTTCGTGTACGCCATGAAGTTCCCCCTGTCCGATATGTTCTGCATGGCGCACGCTTGTTTGTGCTCCCGTGTCGAGAGGGGGGCGGACTTGCAGCCTCTGCCCAATATTGAGATTCGTTGCGGCTGCTTGCAGTGTTCGCGCGTGATGCACTTGCGCCAACGATGCATCTACTTCGGACCGTCTCCGCGGGCGCTGCACGCTAGCCTGCTCCGAGAAAAAGTCGGCCAGAAAATTGTGGAGGATCAAACGTGCGCCACCTGGAAACGCCTGCTATCCATGTTCAACACGGAGTTCTCTGTGTGCCTCTGCCTCTACATCCTGCAGATGCTCGGCTGCTCCTGGAGGCGATTCATCCGCTTGAGCGCGCGCGGCAAGCGACTGCCAGTGATCCGGTGGAGTGCGTTATGTCAGATATCCAGTCATCGCGACCTGCAGGTGTCCGCGTACAAAGCAGAGACACATTTGCTCCGCATTGCCTTCGGGTGGCTCGAAGAGTTTTCCGTCCTGCCACAATTCATGCAGCTGGTCGCGGCCCAGCGCCGGGCGTTCGTCCATCGCGTCGCCTGGTCGCCGAGGACGTCCCGCGATGACGTCGTCAAGGCGCTCCAGGCGGCCGCCGCCGAGGCGACCCCTGGCGCCTGCCGGCCTTTGCCAGCGGATTTTTTCAAGAGAGCCTTGGCAGAGCGGAAGCGCGAGAATGCCGACCGGAAGCGTTTGAAGGCGTCCGCGCGCTGATGGCCGGCGGCGAGACAGCCTGGGGTGGGCGGGAAGGCATTCCAAGCTGTTCCACAGCATTGCTTCGGATTGCTTGGCGCTGCTCGGCGTAGATGTGCGCCGGTGGTACTGCATGTTTACCCTTGCGCTGAACCCAACCATGGGCCGTGGTGAGTGCTGCAATTGTCACAATGGTCTGCTATGGAGCCTCCTATGGGCAAACGCTTGCGTGCGGGCGTTCCCGCCGGGGGTTTCGTGGGGCCCCCTCTTGTGTGACGCACCGCGAACTGAGAGTGCGGCGATTAGCGGGTGTCGCCCAGATGCGGGCCGCCCACACTTCCCTGCGGAGCCGCTGCCGCTTCTGGCGAGGATTCCCGGGGTGCCACGAAGCGATGGAAGGGTGTGCCGAAATGGTGTCTCGCGCACCTGCGGGCGGTGTTCCACTGCCTGAGAAGGGGCTTCCCACGCGGCCGCGACACGTGTTAGGGGTGTGCTGCAACGGCGGCGGTGATGACGACAGCAGCGGAGACGACGGCGATGATGACGATGATGGCCATGATGATGGCCATGGCCATAAGGATGACGATGGTGCTAATGACAGCGACGATGACGACGACGATGCCGACGACGAGGATGATAATGGACGGCGGGAGCGTGGAAGAGGAGGCGGAGGAGAGGACGCGGAGGAAATGGAGGAGGAGAAGGAGGAGAGGACAGGAGGACCGCGGGGGAGTATCTATTCTTAACGAAATCTCAACACCACAAGACAGCAGGGCACAGAACGGATGGTAGTTTGGGCACCTTGCGCGTGGAGTTCAAGTGCATGTGAATTTCGAATTCGCTGCCGCGGGGCAGGGTGACAACGAAAGCAAAGGAGGGGCGGAGGTGGGGCCGGAAGAAAGCGAGGAGGTCGAATAGGAGGAGGGAGCGTCAGGGAGCGTGGGAAAAATCATCACGATCATGTGCAGCTGTAGGAGGAGGAGGATGATCAGGAAAAGGAGAGGGACGAAGATGGCGGAGGAGAGTGGCTGGAGGAAGTTCTCGGCCAGGGCCAGACAACAAAACCGCATGTCGGAGCTGGATGTTTTGCAAATGATGTTTCTGGTTCAGGGGCTGACAGAGTATGCAAGCAGTGATGACAGCGGCTACGAAATAATATGGGGATTCCGTGGGTAGGCGGAAAGTGGCTGCAGGGACTCATGGGCAGGAGCAGGAGTTGGAGGAGGTTGAGGAGAGGACAAGGACGGGATCGTAAGGCGGGGGGTGAGTGGAGTGTTCTCGCGACCAGGGCCGGAGGAATATCGTCATCATTATTCGTGGGCAATTGTAGGTGCGCATTTTGAGACCTAAACTGGACGGGGACGGGCTCCGCCCTGGGAGGCGGAGGGTGGTGGGCAGGAGCTGACGGCCAGAGCAGACATGGCGCCCTGCGAACGTGGCGGAAGGTGTTCGGCGGAGGTTTTCGTCCGGGGCCGGGGGGGAAAGTCGGAAGTTCACTTTGGGCGCGTTTGTGTGTGAAGTCTAACTCTCGGGCCGAAGGAGGATGGAGGCAATGTGGCCACATGGGGGTGAGGAGGAGGAGGGATAGGAAGAAGAGGAAGAGGAGAAGGAGGAGGAGGAGGGGGAGGTTGAGGTTGAGGAGGAGGAAGGGGGCGTCGGAAGGGAGGGAGCACAGGAGGATGTGGGAAGGTCTCGTCCGGGGCCTGAGGAAAAAATCGGAAGTTAGTTTCGGTGATTTTTGCGTGTGGTGTTTGATTCCGGTGCCAGCGGGACTGGAGAAAAACGAAGCCAAGAGTGACGAGGTGGAAGACGCGACGGATGAGGAAGAGGAGGGGGAGGAGCACGATGAAGAGGAGGAGGAGATCGGAAGGGAGGGGGCAGAGGAGGATGATACAGGGACGAAGTCGGAGGGGGGAGGGTGGCTGGATCTAGTGATGGGCAGGAGGAGGGCAACGATGTATAAAGGTAGTCTTTTTTTTTGTTTTGAAGATCGAGGTCGCAGCTGGGAGGATGCAGGGATTGTGAAGACGAAGAGGTTGATGGACCATGAAGTGGAGGTGGAGGAGGAGGAGGACAGAATGGGGGCGGGTTCAGGCCGCAAGGAGGCTGGAAGGAGTTCTTGGCCAGGGCTGTGTGAAACGTTGTGAGTTTGTCGGAGGTGTTTCTATTTGCGACGTTCGAGTGCGGCGGGGGGTGGCTCGGGGAAGGTCTCGTCTGGGTCCGGAGGAAAAAGTCGGAAGTTAGCTTCGGAGGTTTTTGCGCGCGGCGTGTCACTCCGGCGCCGGAGGAGGCTGGGGAGAACGAAGCCTAGAGGAACGAGGTCGAAGAGGCGGAGGAGGAGGAGGAGGAGGAGGGCGAGGAGGAGGAGGAGGGGGAGGTTGAGGTTGAGGAGGAGGAAGGGGGCATCGGAAGGGAGGGAGCACAGGAGGATGTGGGAAGGTCTCGTCCGGGGCCTGAGGAAAAAGTCGGAAGTTAGCTTCGGTGATTTTTGCGTGTGGTGTTTGATTCCGGTGCCAGCGGGACTGGAGAAAACGAAGCCAAGAGTGACGAGGTGGAAGAGGCGACGGATGAGGAAGAGGAGGGGGAGGAGTACGATGAAGAGGAGGAGGAGATCGGAAGGGAGGGGACAGAGGGGGATGATACAGGGGCGAAGTCGGAGGGGGGAGGGTGGCTGGATCTAGTGATGGGCAGGAGGAGGGCAACGATGTATAAAGGTAGTCCTTTTTTTGTTTTGAAGATCGAGGTCGCGGCTGGAAGGATGCAGGGATTATGAAGACGAAGAGCATGATGGACCACGAAGTGGACGTGGAGGAGGAGGAGGACAGAATGGGGGCGGGTTCAGGCCGCAAGGAGGCTGGAAGAAGTTCTTGGCCAGGGCTGTGTGAAGCGCTGTGAGTTTGTCGGAGGTGTTTCTATTTGCGACGTTCGAGTGCGGCGGAGGGTGGCTCGGGGAAGGTCTCGTCTGGGTCCGGAGGAAAAAGTCGGAAGTTAGCTTCGGGGGTTTTTGCGCGTGGCGTGTCACTCCGGTGCCGGAGGAGGCTGGGGGGAACGAAGCCTAGAGGGACGAGGTCGAAGAGGCGGAGGAGGAGGAGGAGGAGGAGGGCATCGCAAGGTAGGGGGTAGAGGGGGATGATACGGAGACGAAGTCGGAAGGCGGAGGATGGCGGGGTGGAGAGATCGGCAGGAGGAGGGAGAGGGAGAGGAGGAGAATGAGGAGGAGGAGGAGGAGGAGGTGGAGGAGTGGGGGCGACGCCAGCAAAGACGGCATTGGAAGGGGAAGAGTTGGTGGAGGGGGCTCGTGGCCAATGCCCGCCTCGAGGGTCCGAGGTAGCGTTTGTTTTTTGTTTCTTGTGAAGATCGAGGTCGCGGCTGGAAGGATACAGGGAGTGCGAGGGCGAATATGTTCACGGAGGAGGAGGTGGAGGAGGAGGAGGAAGACAGAACGGGGGCAGGTTCGGGATGCGGAGGGAGGTTGGAAGGAGATCTCGGCCAGGGCTGCAGTGTAACGTTCTAAGTTGGTCGAAGGTGTTTTTACGTGCGAAGTTGAGCGTCGTGGAGGGTGGCTGGGGAAGTTCTCGGCCGGGGCAGGAGGAAAAAGTCGGAAGTTAGCTTCGGCGGTTTTTGGTTGTGGTGTTTGATTTCGGTGCCAGGGGGGGCTGCAGAGAACGAAGCCAAGAGAGACGAGGTGGAAGACGCGACGGAGGAGGAAGAGGAGGAGGAGGAGGAGGAGGACGCGTGGGCAGTGGACGATGACCCGGTGACGGAGTCGGAAGCAGAGCGCGGCGGAAGGAGGAGGTCGCGGAGGAAGGGGGCAGAACGTGGACGGGGTCGGAAGGCGGAGGGTAGGTGGAGGGGAACTCGTGGCCATTGCCAGAGGAGAAGGTCCAAGGTTACTTGTGGGCGCTTTAGTTTTTGATGTTTGCGGTCGGAGCTGGAGGGGTAGAGGGGTTATGAAGGGAACGGAAGGCCCGTGTACTGGTGCTCTCGGGTGAGGTTTTCCCGGGACGCTGCATTGCCTTGTTGCGCTCGGCAGTGCATCTCTTCTGCTGGCTGGAGCACTGCATGATGAATTTGTCAACTTCGTCGTCTTGTTGCAGAGCCTCGGGTGCCGGAGCTCCCAGACTTCGCAAAACAAATAAGTTCGTACCTTCCTTTCTCGGCGCTGCCAATGGAGGGCTCTCCGTCGATCCTGAGTTCGATTCCCCTCACATCATAATGTGATGTGGGTCCCGAGATCGCTTCTCAACAATCTGTGTGGTACTGGTCCAGTGCTCTGGGAAATTCTTGACGCTTCGCGTAACCCCACAAGGCAATCCAATAAAGGTGCCCAGGAGACCTGACGGTAGACAGGAGGAAGAGACGCACATGGCACATCGTGGAACAGCGCGGGCAACAACAGTGAATTGGGAGCTCTCTGGTAGCGAAGGGTGCGGGTGCTGCTGCTGGTGCTGTTGCTCCCGATGGGCGGCTGCTGCTGGTGTTGCTGGTTCTTGTGCTGCTGGTGCTGCTGGTGCTGCCGCTGGTGCTGCTGGTGGTGAAGTTGTAGCCACTGCTGCTGGTGCTACTGCTGGTGCTATTGTTGGTGGTGGTGGTGCTGTTGCCGGTGCTGCTGCTGGTGGTGCTGTTGGTGTTGCTGGTTATCGTGCTGCTGGTGCTGCTGCTGGTGCCACTCGTGCTGGTGCTGCTGGTGTTGCTGCTGCGGGTGCTGTTGCTGGTGCGGTTGCTGGTGCTGGTGGTCGTGCTATTGCTGGTGCTTTCGCTGGTGGTTGTGGTGCTGCTATTGGTGCCCCTGCTGGTGGCGACGAGGATAGCGAAAGCATCCACAGGGGGGGGCCACCGACATCCACAGGTGGGGTGGATGCATAATTATCTTGGCCCGTCTTGGAAACACCTTCCGCCGTCTGGGTCCTGCTGGCTCGTTCTGGTGCTGCTGCTGGTGTTGCTGAGTGCTGCTGACTGTGTTGGTGCCGGGGGCTCCTTCGGGGTCCTGCTGGGGCCTTTTCAATGCCTTTTTAGAATGTGTTGGGCTCCTCTGGGTGCTCTTCGTTGGGTCTTCGGCCCCTCTGAGAGGAAATTGGGGGGGCTCGGAGCGCCCCTTGGGGCCATGTGGGGAAGCATCGACGCCGCGACGGCGACGACGGCGACGACGGCGACGACCGCCGGCCTCGGTCGCTGGGCATGTCCGCCGGACGGAGGCACGGAGCGGAGTGCACAGGCGCGCCCAACACGGGCTTGCGCGTGGCCCGCCCAGGGCCTGGTGTCGAGGGCGTCCTCCTCCCCCTCCTCCTCCTCCTCCTCGCCCTCCTCTTCTCCTCCTCCCCATCCCCCTCCTTGTCTTCCCCCCGCGCGCGCTCTGGGACGCCCAGTGCCTTCCGTTCGACATTTTCTACAATACATGCGCCGATATATCCCTTCTGCCTCCTCTTTTTCTTTTGTCGCCCTCTTGGATTCTCGACGTGCCTTGCGGCTGGTGCCGCCGACCCTCAAGGCGGACAACGACGACGACGACGACGCCGACGGCGGCGGGGGCGGCGGCGGCGGCGGTGGCGACGACCACGACAATTTTGAAGTGGGCCACATTCCTCAGGCATGGATTCGGGGTTCGTTTGGATTGCTTTCGTATCCCTTTCTGGTGTTTTTGTTCGGCGCTCTCTTGGGTGATTCTCAGGCTTACGCCACACCGCCGACCCCTTGATTTTTTCGTGGATGCATGCGTTCATTGCGTTTTTTAGCGGCTTACATTCGCAGTGTTCGGCGTCCACGCATGGGGGGCGCATGGGGGCCTCTTTGAGGGCCTTTGGGGTGCCTCTTGGGGCCTCTTGGGGGCGTCTTGGCTGCTTGTATGTGTATCGGGATCTCGCGGCACGCCTCTCGGGGGCCTCTGCAAGGCAGTTTCTTGGGGGCCGTTTCGGGGCCTCTGGGGGTCTTTGGGGGGCCTCCTGGGGGCCTCTTGGGGGCCTCCTGGGGGCCTCTTGGGGCCTCCTGGGGGTGTCTTGGGGGCCTCTTGTGGGCCTCTGGCGGCCTCTTGGCGCACTCTTGGGGCCCCCTGGGGCTCGTAGGGGCGGAAAGCTAGTTTTTTTTTTTTTTTTTTTTTTTTTTTTTGAATTTTTTGTAGTCCTCTCGGAGCCCTCTTGGTGCCGTCTTGGAGCCCTCTCGGGCCGTCTTGGGGGCCTCTTGGGCCGTCTTGGGGTCATCTTGGGCCGTCTTGGAGCAATATTTGGGGCCTCTTGGGCCGTCTTGGGGCGGTCTTCGGGGCCTCTTGGGCCGTTTTGGAGCGCCGGGAAGCCGAAAAGGGGAAAAAGGCAAAAAAACACCGTAAAGCACAATGGCAAATCAACAATTTTAGCTTCTCGGGGCCCTCTTGGGAGGCTTCTTGGGGACCTATTGGGCCGTCTTGGAGGCCTCTTGGCCCGTCTTGGGGCCATCTTGGGCGTCTTGGAGTGCTCGTTTGGCGTATTGGGGCCCTCGTCGGCTGTCTTGGAGGCTTCTTGGCCCGTCTTGAGGCTCTTTGGGCCTGGAAAAGCCCCGTGGCGCGCTCGTCGGGCTCCCCCCCCTCCTCCAAATCGACCAGACCGGGCTCCCGGGGGAGGGGTTCGGGGAGGGGGGGGCATCTCGCGCGCCGATGATCCCCAAGGGGTCGGCGGATTTCGTTTTCTTACAAGGTTTCGTTGCCCCCTTGATGCAATTGCCGTCTCCTTCGGTCCATGACGATTGTGGTGTTAAGGTTTCAGGGCTTCAGGGTACTGGATCCTGCCATGTGCGGGGCCTTGGGGAAGTCGGGCATGAAGAATGTAGTGTCTCACAGTTTCGAGCTTTTGTTGTTTTCGGGATTCAGAGCCTGTGGGCTCTCGGGGATCGAGTCAATTGCGCTTTGATGTCTCCTGTGCATTTTAAGGGTGTGAAAGCTTTACGGGTTATGTCATGCGGCCTTTTGGCTTGGGCGGGGCAAGGTTTAAAGGGCGCGTGCAACTCCAGGGCGGCCGCCCGCTTCCAAGGCGCCCGCGTATCCCGCTTGCGAGCGATGGCGTCCGCTACGCCTGCGACGGTGGCCGGCTCGCCTGCAGGGAAGAGCGCGGAGGACATCCTCGCTCGCGCTCTGGGCTCCACTGCCCGGTTCGCATCAGATCATCCGGTCTGTCCGTTTCCATTGTCTATTGCATTGCCTATGTGGTTCCGGTTGCGATGCCGTGCCGTGCTGACACGTGCGACCCCGCGTGCGTGCCGCGAGGTGGGCCCTCCGTCCCTTTCTTGGTCCGTCCTTCCAGGTCAGTCAGGGGGGGCGCTGCCCTTCGCCCAAATGCTTCCTTGTCGGTTCCCTATCGTTTTTCCTTTGTTGCTTGTGCTGCTTCCAAGGTCACGCGTGACTTGTCGCGACGCCGTGTCGAAGACGCCGTCGCCGCTGCGGTTCGCCGCGGAGTCACCTTGGACGACCTTGCGAACTACGCCCCGAAGTCCTTGGTCGGCCTTTACGACATCCCTGAGCTGTTCGACATGGGCGCCGACCTGCCCGCCGTAGTGGCTCAGTTCGGCCTGGTGCTTCGGGCGCTGCTCCGGAACCAAGGAGAAGGCCATGGAGGGAGTTTGTCTTTGGACGAGCTCATGCGTATAGGTGGTGTCACTCGGAAGGCCCGCGGCTTCGCCGATGTCGTCACTGCCGCGCGTGTCGAACAGCACGCTGCCGCCCTTCGTTCCACGAGCCTTTGCGCGGCGCTCTTTGACAAGTGATTCTCGTCCCTCTTCTGGCCTCCAGCCTGGAAGATAGTCCCGCGCACCAAAACGCAGAACCCGGCCTACCTGAACGGGCGCACCGCTCACGTGCCGTGTGCGGGCGTGAGCGTCTCCCTCAGCGGCGCAGGCAAAAGCTACGCGCCATCGATGATGTACGACATCGCTTCCAAGGTGGATGCTGGGTGGCCAGAGAAGGCGAAGGTCAGCCAGGACGGCAAGGCTAATGGCCCTTTGTCTCCTCCCATGAGCCGCGAACTCGCGAACTTTAGCTCGCTCTCCGTTCGGGCGTGCAACCCCCCACACGGTTGGTTCCCGGATGAGTGCGCCCAGGCGGTGCTCCCGCAGCGGCCTGACCCGAACGCAGCTGGCAGCAATGCGAGCAAGCAGTACATGTTATCGCCCGGGGAACTTCTGGAGTTCCTGACCCCGGCCAAGCAGGGCGGAGGCGCGGGGGGTGTGCGGGCGGATCGATCATTCAAGTATCCCTCGGTGTTCGGCTCCACTCTGACCTCAGCAAAGGCTATATATTACCTGTGGGATGATGAATCTGGGGTCTCTGCCAGACTCCTGAAGGCCCTGATCCCGCCGAACATCTGCTTCGAGCGGACTACCGAGACGAAGACTGATTTCGCTGATCGCCTCCAGTTGCGGAAGTTCCCCACGATCACCCAGGAGGCATGGGCGTTCGACCAAGATCAGCAAGGTCGGCCCCCCGCCCCCACAAACGCCACGTTCGACGCCGACGCCGTGGCGTGGGAGAGCGCGCTGTGGGCAGAAGCCCTGGCCGCTCTGCGTGACACCGTCAACGCGGACAAAGACGCCCTGGCTCCACATATTCTAAAGTTCCGCGATGCCTTGGAGCGGCTTGCGCATCATGCCATGGCGCATCGGAGCCACGGGAGAGACGAGCTGTTCGAGGCCATTGCCAAGCACATCCACCCCGAGATGGAGGAAAAAAGATCTCCCGATCCCTCCCAACTGGTCTATGGAGGTCATGGTGGTCGACGTTGTGGGGGCGCTGAAGGAGTGGCTCGCGTTCCTCGCGGGTGAACGGCATTGCCTCAATGAGCAGGCAGCCCAAAAGACTCGCGACCGGCCCCCGCGCCAGCCCCAACCCCCCGACCAGGCGCCCGGGCAGGAGGCCCGTGGCGTGGCCTTGCCAGATAAGGAAATCCGGGTGGCAGCGGCCGTGGCGCAGCAGGCGCAGAGCGAGGTGTTGGACCACGCGGCTGGCCGGACCGTGGCCAAGACATATTGTCATAAGAACTCGTCCTACCTCCTTGCGGTGTACAACGTCATGGCCAAGAACGGGGTCCTCGGCGAGGTCGAGCGCGTGCAGTGCGAGCGTGCCGAGGCCGCCGCCTTGCCCGAGGCCTCGCAGCCTGCTCGGAAGCGTTCTCGGCGATCGGCGGTGCGGCAGGCCCCCGCGCGTTTCCCTATCCTCCTCCATCCTACTCTTTCCTCTCCTGTCGCCCGCCCCCAGGTTGGGCGGCCCGCCGCGGGCGACGGCGGCGACGGGGCCCAGGGGCAGGACGAGCTGCCCGGTGCGAGATCGGTTCTGCGAATGGAGCTTCGGGAATGATAATCAGACAAGCACTGATACTTGGCTGTGTTTGGGCCTGGGGGGGTAGCAGGGGCGGCGGCCGCGCGTCGCAGCAGGCGGTGGAAATTCTGACCTGCGCGCCTCCGTAGCATATGACATTGCTGCAACCAGGGGGCGAATATTTGTCCAACGAGTCGTTCGCTGACGCGGGGTAGGTGGGAGCTCGCAACCTTCCCCCCCAGTTGCCAGCAAGGGCCCCGAGCGCTCTGTTTCCCCGCCCGCGTTTGAGCGGGGGCCCAGGAGGGCCTGAGCTTCCGGCGGTGCGAGTCTCACCAGGGGGATTGCCCGTCGACCACTCTGAGTTTCGAGAGGCGTCCTGAGGGCCCCCAGGGGGCGGTCCTCGAAGGCACCCGACATGGAAATTGCTTTGGGCTCATAGTTCAGGGCGCCGCTTGGTAATGGTGGTCGCAATCCCGGATTGCGTGTGTTTTTTTGTTTGCCTCGTGCGGTGGCGGCAGTGTGGGCCCGTTGCCGCAGGAGCCGTGGGCGGCAAATTCCAGCGCCGTCCTCATGGTGGAGTGCTCCGGGAATGACAGCTTGCCCGCCATCAAGTTGCTGCCGCGCGCCGCCTGGCCAGACAACGACTTCGTGGACGAGCTTCGCGCTTGGCTGGGCGCCTCCCTGATCGACGGGGCCGCCGCCGCCGGGCGCAGCGGCGCAGGTGTGCCGCGCGCCGCGGCCGGGCGTGGTTCGAGTAGATTTCGAGGGTCTGGGCTGATGGTAAGGTGTTACGGGTGGGGGTTAGAGTCATGGTCAGGGCGGTGGGTTCAGGGTTGCGGTTGGGAATTTAGAGTTAAGGTCCGTTTGTGGGGGGGTGGGGGGTGGGGGGGGTACGGGTTTTGGGTTATGGATACGGTGGGGTTAGCGGATCTGCGCGTCTGGCCGTAGCAGATCGGTTGGGGGAGGAACGGTTCGGGGGAGGTCATCGCGGGGAACGCCCGATTTTAAAAAACGGCGAGGGAATAGATTCTGAGCGCGGCCAGCTACGTGGTCTCAGCTATTTGGCAACGCAGTAGGTCGCCCGATTCTATCGAATTGGGATGTCAGTCAGAGCGTGCTCATTTGGCTTTCGCGCCCGCGTTTTCTTTCCCATCGCGCGCTTGCGATTGAGAAGCAGGCGCGCAGTGGGTGCGTCACAATATATACATGCATGCTTTTTGCAGAATGTGGGCAGCTTGATGTACCACAGAGGTGCTCCGCGGGATTGTCGTACAAAACAAATTGGCAGGCTGGCGCGTGGTCTGTTGCAGCCCCGTGAGAGCATCCTCGAGAGGGGTGCTTGGCTGGAGAAGTCTCCCAATCAGTGCTTGCCTCTGTAGGGCCCCCGCTGGATTCACATGGTTTGCGAGGTGGGCCACCGATTTCCTGGGTTCGCCCAGGGTGCCCGGGTGCCTGGTGGGTCTGCGATGTCCGTGGTCCGCCTGGGTGCCTGGCTGCCCTGGAGCCCCCTGGCCCTATGGCCTATGGCTTTTAAGGCTGATATCTCCATAGCCCTATAACCACATAGCCCTCTTAGCCCAACAGCCCAATATCTCAACTGCTCTAGAGCCCAACATCCCTATAGCCCGAGAGCTCCATAGCCTGATAACCCTCATGTGGTTAGGTGAGGTGGGCCTTCGATTTCCGTGGCCCGCCGCGTCTGCCCGGGTGCTTTGTGGGTCGCCCATGTCGGTGGCCCGCCTGGGTGCCCGGGCGCCGGGTGGGTCGCCGATGTCGGTGGGCCGCCGGAGTGCCCGGGTGCCCTACAGCCCCATAGCCCTATGCCTTACAGCCTTTTAGCCCAAGAGCCCTATAGCCTTACAGCCTCATAGGTCACTAGCCCAATCGCTTTATAGCCCTATAGCCTAATAGCCCCGTAGCCCACAAACCCCATGGCCCAATAGCCAAACAGCCTTATTCCCCTTCTAGATCTCCCGATCGGCGCATAGCCTTTGGGCCCCTTATAGCCTGATAGCCTGGTCCCATGGCCGACTGGCTGCCGCCTGACGCGCCCGTGCGTCGTCGCAAAGCGCCCCGCGAGCATGAGACCCTCCCCGCTTCGCCGCTGGAGGTGAACGCGGGCACGGCCCAGGTTGCGATTGTACTGGAAGGCGCCGGCGTGGAGGCTGCGGGCGCTCTGGCCGCGGGGAGGCAGGTGGACCCTGCACGCTGCACGCCCCGCTCGGAGGGCCCACTCTGCTTTTGCAGGTAAGTTGATTCGTGGCGCTTCTGCGATGCCGGGGGGGCTGCCTCTGGATTCCGCCGTGGATGTAATGGGGCAGTGGTTGCCTGGAGGTTCATCAGTTTGCCCTGTGTGCTGCAGCAGTGATCCTGGATGGGCATGCGATGCATCTGCATTTGGATACTGCAGCTTCGAGGAGGCTTTGTCCACGCAGCGATTCCCACAATGGGCCGCGCGTGGCGCTTTACGCCCGGCAGATGCCGTCTTCTGCGTCCATGGAGATCGGGGCGAGGTCCTCCCTCATGTGAAGGGCCACTGCAGAACCCGCGGACTCGCAATGGATGTGTGGCGTGCTCGATTGAGGGCATTCGCGGCACGGTTGTGTCAGTTGAAAACTCGCGCAGAAGACGGCGACGCGGATGCTCCTCCTCGGGCGGCGCGGGATGGCGCCCTGTCCGACCACATGCGTTCTCGCGTAGCCGTCCTCGAGGGCATATCTCAGCAGAGATCTCATGCGGCGTTGGCTCATTTGCTGACGCAGGGGTGTCTGGGCCTTACCGCGACCTCACCTGCAGCCCCTCCGGCGCCGCAGCGAGTTGAGCGGGAAGTCGCAGGATCCGCTGCCCACCGGAATTTCAAGATACATTCGCTTCGTGCTTCCGCGTCTCCTGAGGCTTTGGTTTCTTGAGTTAGGCGACGCCGGATCTGGGCACGTTACTTGATGTGGAGGCGGGGATTCTTTTCGGAGGTCGGCTTGGCCGCTTTCACTTCAAGGGAGTGGCTCTAAGCTACGTTGAAGGGCAAGTCTCTGCAGGGGACTTTCCAAAGTGGCGCGCGCTCGCTCGTGCAGGTGCCGCGGGGGCCACGCATCCATCTCAATTGCTTCCATGCGCGGATTCCCGCTGCGCGGGGGTGGATGTCTGACAGTTCCGCTTGCCAGGTCCTCAGCCAGTGGCGCGGGGCCGACGGTCGGGAGTGGTGCACGCACTCGCTCCTGCAGCGTTTACCATTGTGCAGTCGGCATGGCGGGAACGACTGCTGGAAGGCGGCCCCGGGCGCGCCGGTGCTGCAGCTGGTGCGCGACTTCAGGGCGGCGCAGGCTGAGGAGTTCCATCTGGTGCCGCATGGGGGGGCGCGAAGAGTTCGGGTTACCCCGAAGCCACGCACGTGCCAACACATATAAACGCACACGTCTACATTGGTACCCATGTGTTCTGCGAGTAAACTGTTTAACCCCCAGTCCTGACCCAGCGAGGGGTGCAACGCGGAGGAGCATTATGAGAGTCGGGTTGGACCGTGAGGGCCCCTCCATTGTTAAACCCGCGCGCACTGTCTCGGACGTGGCCGCGGAGGCACCACAAGTCGGGGGGGGGGCCAGAGAGGGCCCGGGCGGGGCCCATAGAACTCGTCCGCCGGGGAGGTGCCCAATGTTTGCGTTGCGATCTTTAGGGTCTGGTATGGGATTATGGGGATTATGGGTCCCGCCAGGTACCGAGATATGGAGCTTCGGGGGGTCTGCGGCGATCCAGGCGGTCGACGTGTTTCGCGGCGGCTGCGCCGTCTGTGCAACCGGGATCGGCGCAGGCATTGTCTCCAGATGACGTCTTGTCCACCATGGTGCGGCGCGGGGCGTCTCTTGGCGGCGCTGACGCCAGGCTGGTGCAGAGTGTTATGGTGCCGCGTTGACGGTCGTCCACTATCTCCTGGAGACGTTCTGTGTCATGATTGTCGTGCCCCGTTGCGTTTCCTGACGGTGCAGAACTGGAAGTCCTTGGGCCTGGGGGTCAGAGGCCTCTTTCGCCCTTGCGTGCCGGTGCTGCAGCGTCGTGCCCAGGTCCGTGGTCGGACGCCTTGGTTTTCTTCGCTATCCCCGGGTTTTGCGGCGGCATTGCCAGGAGGAGCAGTTCCCATGTTTAGGTGGGACCGCGCAGCCGAACGCATCATGGAGCGCGACTTCACAGATGCCTGCTGCGCAGAGTTCAGGCAGAGCTTCGCGTCGGCGCGCTTGCGGAAGACCTTCGCCATGCGCGCGGTGCAGGGGTGGACGTCCGCGCTGGAGGACGCGGCGCCTGCCCGCGTGCAGGCTATAATGCCTCTGTTGCAGGTCCCGGGGCAGGGGGGCAGGTGGAGGGGAAGGGGGTGGGGGAAAGAGGCGGCCCGGGCGCGGCTAGGCACCGTGCGCCGGGCCGCCTCTTGTCAGAGGGGTCCGATGATAACACCATGGTGGCTTTCGGCAGCATGTTCACGCCGTTTTGGGTTTTCGGTGTTTGGGGGGGGGGGTAATTTCAAGTGTTCCCTGCGTCCGCAGCCTTCGCGCATGGCGCGGGCTGCTGGGGGGCCACGTGGGTGCCAGGATCAAATGGCCCGGGTCGGAATTTTTAAAAAAGGTCCTCCGTTATCAGAGACTTCCGAACCAATGGAGGTTTGGTTTTGCAGGTTCGTCTAGCGTGGCGATTTCGGGTCCGGGAATGCTTGCGTCTTCGATGGAACGTCCAAGGCTTGCCTTCGCGCAGGGCTGCCGACTGCAGCGTTCTTCGGCGATCTGGCGGTCGAGGTGTTTCAGTTGTTCGAGAGAGGCGCTGTGGACGGTCTGGTTGCAGAGGTGGTCCGGCAGTTCGGGTGGAACTTCCTCTTCGACGGCAGCTCCGCTCCAATTCAGCACGCCCGCGTGTTACAGCAGCCACTGGGTGGCAGAGCTAGAACTGTCTTTGGAGCAGGGTGCTCCCTGCAGGGTACTTGGGGCCCCCCTCTGATGCCGGTGGTCTTGACGAACCAAGAAACGCACGCGGCGTGCCTGCAGATGTCTGCGCACGCGTGGCACCTGCTGCGGCAAAGTGACCCTCGCGCAGCTCCGCTTGGTTTGATCACGGATCGCTTAGAAGCTACCTTCGCATCATCGTTGCCGTTTCTACGGATCATGCTGGAGAGCGAGATTTCCACCGGAGCTGTTGCTATTAACGCCGGGCAAAAGGAGGTGCGCGGGTTCTGGCTGGGACAGGACCCGAAGCACGTGCAGTGGCGAATCGAGGGCAAACTCTGTAGGAGCTCGAACGACTTCCCCCTTGCAGTTCAATGCCTCGGAATCCTCATAACTCGCCTGGCGGGAGGCAACGCCTGCCCTCGCCCCGCCCGGCTGCCGACGGAAGGGGCGTCCGAAATTGCATTCAAGTGGGTTGTGCCATTCCGCTGACTCCCAGAACCAGTGAGAGCTTTTAATTATCGTGGTGGAAGTGATGTAGAGGCCTTCGGCCCAACCCGCCACCGCGCCTGGGCAGTGGGCCAGGAGCTTCTTGGATGAATCTGAGAGTGTCTTGGGATGTCTTTCGCGGACCTCCTGGAGGGCTCTTGAGGATATCTGGGAGGCTTGTCTGGGCTCTTGGGTGCATCTTGAAAGCCATTTGGAGGTGCCTCGGGGGCCCCCGGGGGGCTCTCGCGGCAATCTTGGAGGATAAGGTTTGAAATCTCACTTCGTATTCCCCCTGTTGCGCTCTCTTGGGTCTCTCGTGGGGCTCTGTTGGGCTGTCTTGTTGGCTCCTGGCGCCGTCTTGCGGCTATCTTTGGTCGCGTTGCGGCCCTCTGTGGGCCCTCGTGGCCTGTCTTGGGATGATGTTGAGAGCCTCTTGGGCCGTCTTTGTCGCTATCAAGATGAAAAACGATTATGCTAAATGTCTACGTTTCCTTGAGAGTGCGCTGATTTTTGCTTCTGGGGGCTCTTGCGGGGCCCTCGGGGAGCACTCTTGGGTCGTCTTGGGGCCCTCGTGGGTTGTTTTGAGGCCATCTTGGATCGTCGTGGGGCTGCCCTGGGCCGTCTCGAAGCTCTCTTGGACTGTATTGGCAATCTATCTAGACCGGCTCGGTGCTTCCTGGAGGCTCCGGAAGCCCGGGGGGTGCGTTTGAGAGCGGGGCCGGCTTCCCCGAAACGGCATTTTGGATTGAAGGGGAAAGGGGAAGGGATAGCTGGACAGCCATCCCAGCCAGCGGAGGTCGGCGGACGTGCAGCTTGCGGCAATCCCCGCCAATATGTTTTTCAACATGGCGTGTTGTGATAATTCGAAGGGGGTCCAGGGCTACTTTTTTGGATCCGATCTACTGGTGCTTGGGGTTTTGCTTGGGGCAAAGCAAACCCTCTTCTCCAGCTCGCCAGGGTTTCTTCGGCGATGGGGGGGGGGGGCGGTGCGAACCTGCGTCCTTCAGCAAGGCCTCAATTACATTACATACTCTCGGTTTCATGAGATATCGTGAGATGGACGCGCAGGAGGCGCGATGGCGGATGCATTTCGGTGGCGGAAGCGCTCGTGAATTTCATGCAGGGACATCGGTTGGCGACCAGCGCCGCCCTCCAGGCAGAGGTGGCGCAGTCGTGGATGCGAGGCGAGATGGTTCGGAATTCTGACCAGGCGAAGCCTCCTCGAGGCTACGCCACGCTGTTGTGTCGAGCTCTGGGTGCCGACCCCGCCGGCGATGAATTGTGGCCGGGTCGCTTGGCTGCGGCGTTAGTCAAAGAGGAGCTTCAATTCTTATGCCTGCGGCATGTTTTACCGCCGCGCCCCTTGCTCAAAAGATGCGTGATGGGAGAGTTGCAAGTTGCGCGCGTAAACGGGCGCCAGTGCTCTTGCTTGTTCGTCGCCCGCGCATGGGGCCAGCGAGACACCGGGGAGCATTGCGGGATATTCTCTGGGGCACATGTGTCAACCTGCTGCGGCGTGCCATGCTTGGCAACGCCATGTATGTTTTGTCGCGTGGAACTCCGTTCCAGCGTTCGGGCGTTGACTCTTGGTGCCCGCTTAATCCGATAGCCCTTATAACGGCGACGATGGAACACAGTGCCGGGGAACTGCTTTGAACATCACCAGTCGTTCAAAGCAGTGCCCCGGCACTGCTTTGAACGATGCGGAAATGCGATCAGCAGGAGCCTTCGTCTGTTCCTTCTCCTCTTCTCGTCGCTGTATGCTCTTCCTTGTCCTCCCTCCTCCCCCGTTCCCTCTCTAATTAATTACCTCGTTCTCCCAGTCTCACGCGCACTCTTCCTCCCCCCTCTCCTCCTCCTCTTCCTGCTTCTCCTCCTCGTCCTCCTCCTCCTCCGCCTCCTCCCCCTCATTTGTTATATTTCTCCGTCCTTGTCCTCCTGTCCCCGTTCTCCTTCTCCCTCTCCTCCTCCTCCTCCTCCTCGTCGTCGTCGTCCTCCTCCTCTTCCTCCTCCTCCTCCTCCTCCTCCTCCTCTTCCTCCTCCTCCTCCTCCTCCTCCTCCTCCTCCTCCTCCCCTTCTTCCTCCTCCTCCTCCTCCCCCTTTTCCTCTCCCTCCTCCTCCTCCTCCTCCTCCTCCCCCTTCCCCCTCTTCCTCCTCTGCTATCACTCCTCCATAATTCCTGTCCGCTCCTCCCCTTCACTGATCTTCCTCTTCGTCATCATCATCCCTTTCGTCGCACGCCTCTTAATCCTCAATCGGTTCCCAATCTTCTCGACTTTCTTGTCATCCGCGTCCTTGGCTGTTGGAGGGGCCTCAGGAATTCTCAGGGCTCTTGTGTTGCACGCGAAGGCACACCTCCCAGGAACGCATCATCCTCCTCACATTCACCCTCCTCCTCCTCATCCTCCTCCTCCATGCACGTTCGGCTCAAGCCCGCGCCGACGGTAGGTTTCACGGCGGTTGGGCGGGCTCGCGCCCGCCTCCGCGGCCTGCAGTCGGGGCAGAGATGCGTGCAGGGTGGGATGACAAAGCGGAAGAGGAAACACGGGCCGCAGTTGCGGATTCTTCAAAGAGCAGCGGCGGCGGTTGGGGAACAAGTGGGGGTTGGGGCGGCCGCAGTGGCGGATACGGCGGCGGAGGTGACCGCAGTGGCGGCTGGGGCGGCGGAGATTCTCTTGGCGGATGGAGAGGAAAAGCGCAGGATGGCGGCGACGGAAGTGACCGCAGTCGCGGATGGGAGGGCGGCGGATGGGGCGGCAACGGATGCGAGGGTTGGGGAATGGAGGGCGCCCGCTGGTGGGACGACGAGGGTGGCTGGTGGAATGCATGGGAAGGTGGCCGCTCGAGTGCCTCGGCAGGTTCTCCTGCCGCGGAGCCCGCGGCCGCAACAGCGGCGGGCAAAGGAGGCGGTCCCCTGCTTCCCCCAGGGCGCGAAGAACAAGGCGCAGTTGCGCTGTTTCAAATTGTGCGCAATGAGCCGCTGCCAATTTTCAAGTTGGAATTCTTCGAGAACTTCAGGGCGAACTGGAACGGCAATTATAAGCAGCACAACGCGGCCTTGAAGTGGTTCCGAGACGAGTACGAAGACCGAGAAAACCCTTTCGGCAGCCGCACGCCCGTCTTCGGAGGTACCGCAGTTGCGGAGGAAATTTCGAAGATCCTTAAGTACCGCGCAAAGGGGAAGGCGCAGGACAACAGGGATTGGGACTGGGACCACACTGTCAAAGTGCCGTGGTCTTGGCTGGAGATGGTCGCGCAGATGGATGGACCTACAATGCTGCGCGTCGTGTGCGGCCCTGACAATGACCGCAGTCGCGGGTTGGTCCGCTGCGAGTGCCGCCCGTGCCCTAGCAGTCTCGACAACATGAGGCACACGAAAGGGGTGGACAGAGGACAGGCGCAAAGAATCCCTCTGCCCCAGTGGGATTTCGTCCTCATCCGCGACGACGGCTCGGGCATTCGCGTCCACCCATCCTGGTCTAGCCCGAAGTTCAACACGTATGAGGTGGAGCCGCACTCGCATCCCGTGCGGGGCCCGAGGGCAGGTCTCGGCAAGAGCGATGGCCACGGAACGTTCACGTTCTGGAAGATGCTGCACGCCCATCCGAATCCTGGGCGGTTCGACGCGAGCAAGGGGGCGCAGCTGCAACCGCGGTGGTCCGCGCAGCCTTGACACCGCAGTTGCGGGATTGCGCAGCCATGGAACCGCAGTTGCGGGGACCGATCGCGTGACGCCGCGCTCGTTTGACTCACTATGCGCGCTTTCGGCCGCAGTTGCGGCGCTGCCTTCTAGCGACTTCATACAGCTTGGCCGCAGTTGCGGCGCTCCCACGACTGACCGCTGTAATTAGGTGCTTCGGGCGCGCATCACCTCCGTTGAAGCACTCGTGACGTTAATTAGCGCGGCCGCAGTTGCGGAGACAGGTACTTAAACAGATGGATCCGCAGTTGTTCGTCGTCCTCGTCGCCCCTTCCCCGTCGTCCTCGTCGCAGTCTCCTCCCTCCGCCTTTCCTCCTCGTCGCAGTTCCTTCCGTTGGCCGTAGCCCGCCTCCGTTGGCCGAGTCATTTCCCGTCGTCCTCGTCGCAGTCCCCCCCGAGGGCCGCAGTTGCGGACTTTGTTGATTCCTCCTCCTCCGTTTCTGCCCCGTCATCCTCGTCGCAGTCCCCTTGCTCCTTTCACCCTCGTCTGAGCTCTTCGCGCCATCCTCTTCCGTCGCGTCCTCTCCATCCTCCTCTTCGCCTTCCTCGTCCTCATCCCCGCCGTCTCCCTCGTTGTCCTTCCTCTCCCAAGCCGGCCGCAGTTCCCCCGTCGGACGGGGGCCGCGCGCGGCCACGCCATGGACCCAGGTCGCAAAGCCGAGGTCGACAAGCGGTTCGCCGAGCTGAAGCAGCAACTGCGGGAAAGGTTCGGCCTGCAAGGGGCTGCCGCGGATGCCGCAGTCGCGGAGCCGACGGAGGACCGCAGTTGCGGAAGCCCCGAGCGACCGCCGCGCGAGGCCTCCCCGCAGTCGTCTAGCTCCTCGCGGGAATATCGGCCGCCGCCGCCGATAAGCGCTGCGAGTGGGAGCTCTGCTGGTGGGAGGCGCGAAGAGGCGCAGTTGCGCAGGGCGCACTTGACCCCCAAGGCAAAATGGGGGCCTCGGGCGCAGACGCCGACGAAGCAGCAGGACCAACCAGCAGTGACGGGAGCCGCCACCGAGACCGCAGTTGCGGGGGTGGCCGGCGAGCCAGGTGCCGCGCGCGGCTCATCTGGGAGCAGCGCGCCCTCGGCCGTGCTGCTCGCAGCCGAGTCCAAACGAGGCGCCCAACCCGAAGACGAGGCCGCCTCCCAGGAGAAAGCCGCCGAGACAATCGCCTCGGCCGATTCGCGGCCGAGGAAAAGGCCGCCTCCCACGGAAGGCTCGCCGCTGTCAGAACCGCAGTCGCGGGGTCGCGCGGGGCCTCCGTCGGAACCGCAGTTGCGGGAAGATGCGGGAGCACCGCGGAAGAAGCAGCGGACCAGGTCCCCTCCAGGGATAAACTACGTTGGGGAACGCCCCAAGTGGAACGAAGGATTCCTTCGTACAGCAGACGGCAATCGGGTTCCGTCCACCATCGCTTTGGTGTTCAACGTGGTGGTCATCACGAAGGTGGCAACAAAGGAAGATGTCTTCAGGTGCATCTTGCACCAAACTGCGGCGGTCGTCTTCGTCGTATGGGACCCCGAGCTGTTCCGCACGGGGAACGTCGAAGGCGCTTGCAGCTACGACGTTCCCGTTGGACTCAGGACTGCCGTCGAAGACGCTGTCACTTTGAAAAACAACACCGCGGAGCCTTACTGGACGACGGTTGGCCTGTTCAGAGACACGGGCGTGGTGCTCGTGCGCCCGCACATCATCGCAGAGACCGCAGTTGCGGGTCATGTTGTTGGGGCCACCCACGCCGTCACGATCCTGCGCTTTCGCCTGAAGGGCTCCGACATGAATCCTGCCGCGGTGATCCGTTTTGCCGTCGTGTCCAGACACGCAGTCACCGAACGTCTCCAACAGAAGATCACGCAATCAGAACAAACAGCGTGGCATCCAAGTTTCTTCAAGGACGCGGTTGCTTCCATCCATAAAAATGATGTGCGGTTCTTGTGCGGCCTGTTTGACATCCCGCCTGAGCAGCTCCAAGCATTTGGCCGCAGTTGCGGAGCCAGCTACACCTGCCCGATGGGGGTGGTGCTCAGGGCTGGACCCGCCCTGTTCGGAGGCCTTGTGGAGGGCACACGCGTCATGCATCCGAATTACGTCCTCCCCATTGGCCCGTGCGACGTGCGCATTGCGGACTACAACACGGATTATGCAGGGAGGCCGTCGAAGAACGATCCCCAGTGGCTCCCTGATTGGATGCATCGAACAAGCGACTCCATCATCTCTCGGCGCTGGGTCCCAGCGAAGTACATGCCCAAGTGGGAGGATGACCCTGACCGCAGTAGCGGAGTCAGAAGAAAGCTCGGCTTGGCAGCGCTGCCCCCAATCGGCAAGGTCATTCAGAAGGAGCTCAACGAGAAGACCTTCAGCACGCACTGGTGCGAGGGCATCCACCAAAACGTCGTCTTCGTCGGCCACGGACGCCAGAGTCGGGCGAGCAAGCGGAAGCACGAAGAGGCGCGATCTGCCGCAGTTGCGGACGAGCGGTGAGTGCGGCAAGACCGAGGAGCCGCAGTTGCGGAACAGAGCTCGGTACTACTGGGCGCCTGCTGCCTGCGTAGTGCATCCCATTAGCGATGGAGTGCATGTTGCGGTGTAGGATAGCCCGCAGTTGCGGGGTTGCGGTTGCGAAGCCGCAGTTGCGGTTGCGTATAATAGGAGAGCACGCGGTTGCGAAGCCGCAGTTTGCAATAAGTGTGCGCGCGCTGGGTCATCATCATCGTCGTCGTCCGTCCTCGTCGTCGTCGCTGCCGTCGTCGTCGTCGCGTCTGTCGTCTGTCGTCAGCAGTCGTCGTCGGTCGTCGTCGTCGTCAAGTCTGTCGTCTGTCGTCAGCAGTCGTCGTCGTCGTCGTCCCTCCTCCCTCCTCCCTCCTCCCTCCTCCCTCCTCCCTCCTCCCTCCTCCCTCCTCGTCCTCCTCCAGGCCGCATCCCCCCGCCACCTCCGTCCTAGCTCTCCTTCCCCTTCCCCTCCTCGTCCTCCTCCAGCTTGCACCCCCCTCCCTCCTCCAGCCTGCACCCCCCCCAAGCTCTCGCCCGATATTTTGGATTAAAACTGAGCCTTCAGTCGTCCGCAGGCATTCGGCTCAGCAGGTCGTTGGGCTCCTGGCACACACGCCTCCACCCTGAGCGACGGACGTCGTGCCATAGTCCGCCATATCGGAGCTCCGGGCCGCAGTGGCGGACAGCGTCGGCACAGATATGAACGACAGCGTCGGCACAGATAATGCCGCAGTGGCGGACAAGAAAGCCGCAGTGGCGGACGAGACAGCCGCAGTTCCAGGCGGAACGCAAGGGATCTTTCAGAGGGCCAACGCCTTGAGGTCTAGATTCAGGACAGGGGACAAGGTGCGCCTCCCTGTGCTCATGCTCGCCCCGCACACGGGCAACCGAGGCGGGCACTACCCTCAGCAGGAAAGGGTTCGGGAACTCGCTGTGAAAATCTTCCTGGCTGGATTCACGCAAGCCGAAGCTGACCACGAAGGTGTCTGCGTTCAGATGTACCCAGC
The DNA here is from genome assembly GCA_963575745.1 of Prorocentrum cordatum. NCBI lineage: Eukaryota > Dinophyceae > Prorocentrales > Prorocentraceae > Prorocentrum > Prorocentrum cordatum. The sequence continues at coordinate 26,952 of CAUYUJ010022480.1, forward strand.
ACAAGAGCTGGTGCTGAGAAAAAAGGAGGACCCGAAGTTCCAGACGTACACAGAGTACAATCTGGAAAAAGCGACCGGCCACCTCGCTGCGTGCTTCGACCGCAGTTGCGGAACAGACGTTGCGTATGGGACGTGTTCGCACTCCCACTTGTGCCTCGTGTTGCGGGCGTGCGCCCTGGGAGCCAAGTGGCCCATCCCCCAAGGCATGGAGTTCACGGAGGACGAGAGCGCGAGGCTGAAGCGCGTGCTCGATAAGGACGGCAATCTCGACATGGCCGCAGTGGCGGAACATGACCCTGTCGCTAAGAAACTCGTGCAGGGGGGTATGCTCATGGAAGTGCTTAGCTGGAAAATCATGGACGAGGAACCCACTGGTGCTTCGCTCATCAGCCAGTCCCTCAATAAAGGAGCCGATTTTGCGTTGCGAACGACTGAACTCACCGCGCTCCGTGTTCTGTGCAAGGCTGTTGACGCGGAGCTGCACGCCGCAGTTGCGGATCAGGTTGCCTTTGACAAGGTCAAGCTCTCCGTCATGCACGAACTCGATCGAGTCGTTCAGGACCCAGACTTCATTGAGCTGTTCTCGTTCGTTGTTGGGCTCGGGAGCACGAAAGCGCAGTTCATCCCCTTGCTGCTCCAGTTCTGCGAGGTCTACGTGAACTCCAGGAGAAGGGCCCTTCGGCTCGGTGCCTTCGGGGCAGCCAGCGAGCTTCCCGACGAAGTGCCGTGGGTCAAGGTTGCCGTGGTGATGCGATGCTACAGGAACGCGCCTGCGAGGAAGAGGGGCGTTGACACTCCTGTGTGGTGCCCTGACCCAGAACAATCGTGGAAGAAGAAGGAGTTCCGAGACTTCCTCATCGACATGAACTCGGCTCTCCGTTTGTACTTGTTCACGCTGAGCAAGGCCATCGACGGCATGGGCCCTGAGAAGGCGATCGAGTTCAAGGCGAACCTGTGCATACTGACCGCAGACGGCTTCATGCAGTACCTGAAGGACACCCACGTCAAGGAACGAAGTATCCCAGGACATCGTCAGGCGCTCCTCCGCGCTTGCGCGGAGGCCACGGGGAAGGTGGAGCCGAAGTCCAATCGGGACGCCCTTGAGAAGGCCCTCGGCGAAGTGGGAGTCGGAGGCGGGAAGCCCGATTGGTTCGATTTCAACGCGTTGCCGCGCCCAGAACCGAATGAGCCCGCAGTGGCGGGGAAGACAAAGGCTTCCGCAGAGGGGCACGAGTTGATGCCGACGGTCATTTCCTTTGACCCCACGACGCAATTACCAACGAACCACCAGCGCAGCAGGGACACGACGGCCATTCCACGCGGATCCTTCCCTTTGCCAATCGCCGAATGGAGGCGTTCAGCGGCAGCGAAGGAGCTGGGGCGGGAGCCTGCTTTGGTCAGCGCAGTGTTGCTGTGCCTTTGGGCGCGCCACATGTCCGCAGTTGCGGAAGCGCAAGTAGAGGTGTTGCAAGACGCTGACACAGAGAAACGCACCGTCAAGGCAACCGCTGCAAACGACGAAAAATGCATCGAGTTGTGGCCGTGCGTCCCAAAGGCATCCAAGGTGCACGCCGCAAGCACGCACCCCGAGAGGGTGGCCGTGCAAGTCTGGGTGAAAGGAGATCCAAATGGGGCCACGCCCACGACCTTCTACTTGCACCCCGAGTTCAAGCCGCCTGCGGACAAGACGCCCGCCGACGTGGCTGACCACGATGTGCGGTTGAGAGCATGGAAGTGGGATGCGCAAGAGACAATGCACGTCTTCTGGGCAGTCAACAGAGTCACGGAACAGGAGATCCAGCAGAGAAACAGCCGTAATGAAAGCGCAGTTGCGCGCATCAACATGGAGCTGGAGACGAAAGAATTGGCGGTGTGCGTGCCTGGGACAGGCGGGGTCGTGCTCGCCGTGAATGTCCCTGTGCTGGTGAATACCACGGCCGTGAAGAAAGGAGAAGAGCTCCTGTGGGAGGCGAGACCCAAAACCGCACCGAAGAAGAAGGCGGCCGAGGAGACGTGGAAGACGGACGCGGCCAAGAGGGCCAAAGGGAAGCCTTCGGGCCAGCCCGCGCCGAAGAAATCGAAGAAAGGGTTCGACGAAAGCGGGAAGATGTCGCTCTAATTAAGAAGCCGCAGTGGCGGCAGTCAGGGCGGCTTGCTCGCGTGACCGCAGTTGCGGGCAACAGGCCGAAGGGGGGGGCGCACGCGTGACCGCTGTTGCGGAGCGCTCGTGTAGTTTGCAGTGTCACTGCTTCTGTTAGCTGATGCCGCAGTAGCGGACCGCTGACGATCGAGCACGGAGGTTCGAAACGGACCTCCTCCCTCCCTTCTCCCTCTCCTCCCTCGCCCTTCCTCCACTTCCTCCCTTTCTCCTCCTCCTTTCTCCCCTTCCTCCCAAGTTGGAAGCCGAAACTACTCATTTCCTCACTCCCTCCCTCCCTCCCTGGAGGCCCTGGAGGGCCTCCGCCCTGGAGGGCCTGGAGGGCCCTGGAGGCCCTGGAGGGCCTCCCTGGAGGCCCTGGAGGCCCTGGAGGGCCTCCCTGGAGGCCCTGGAGGGCCTGGAGGGCCCTGGGCTGAGGGCGGAGGCCCTGGAGGGCCTCCGCCCTCAGAATGCTTCAAAGCAGTGCCGCGGCACTGCTTTGAAGCACCCAGGTGCTTCAAAGCAGTGCCCCGGCACTGCTTTGAAGCATTCTGAGGGCGGAGGCCCTCCAGGGAGGCGCGAGGATCGCAGGGACCGAGGGAGGCCCTCCAGGGAGGCGTTCGTCTCGCCATCTGGCTCAACCGCGCGCGGCCCCACTGCCCGCACCTCCGCCTTGCCCGCAGTTGCGGCTGTGTCCAGCGCAGTAGCACACATGCCGACTTCGAGCGAATGGAGCCCTGTGGGCGTTGAGAAGGTCTTGTGCATCCGTGGAGGTTGGCTTGCGCAGACCACCCCCATCCCCGAAAAGGATGTCAAGGTGCTCCACGCAGGGCCCCTCGGAGAGATAAGCTTCGTGCACGTGAACATGCAAAAGGCTTGGCTGCTCAAGGTGTGCGCCAAAGGTAAACCGACCGCAGGGGCCTTGAAGGCCTCCAAGGCCTGGGACGCGCTGAAGAAAGAACTCGCGAAGCAGGGCGGCGCCGCAGTTGCGGACGAGGAGAGCGACGGCGACGCGGGGGACGAAGCAGATGACCCCATGTCGGCCCTGGTCAGCTCCACGGACGCCACGAAGAAGCAGGCAGCGACCCCGACCAGCGCCAAGAAGCAGAAGACTGGAACGCGTGCGGCGACTACTGGCCTGCCCAGGGGCGAGGCCGTGGAGTCGGCCATAGCCACTGTGCACTCCGTACAGATGCCCGCAAAGAGCCCCATGAAGTTTCCGCACGACACGGCCGTTCGAAACGTGCGGGTGGCCAGCTTCAAGCGGAGGACGTTGTGGCTGGACGCTGCAGACCTTGGGTGGCTGATCGACATGATCGTGGACGACGTGAGCCTCGGCGGTGTCCCCGACATCGACGACGGCGACAAGGACGAGGCCGCAGTGGCGGACAGGGACTGGGCAACGGCGGTTGACCCTGCCACCCCGCTGGCGAAGCAAAAGGAGGTCGACTCCCCCGTGGCGCAGGGGAGCGGCTCTGGCTTCACCGTCGTTTGGGACTTCAAGGGCGCTTGGGTCGCGACCATCACGCGAGAGTGTGCCAACAAGGGCAAAAGGATCGAGATGGATGTGAAGAAACTTACAAAGAAGAAGTGGCAGTCGGCGCAGTCGGTGAAGGGCTACGACTACGAGTGGGAGGGCATGACGCAGCACCAGCGCAAGCAAGCGGCTCTGGATTACCTCGAGCTCCAAATCCCCAGTCTGTTCGACTGAGGCCCGAAGCCGTATGGGCCGCAGTTGCGGTGGGGCTACTGAGTGCCCGCAGTTGCGGGGTGGCTGGGTGCGCGTGAACACGCGGAGGGCGAGGCGGTGTGAGGAGGCAGGCGGAAGGTTTAGGGTGTTCCACGGGTGCACGCCTTAGTGCGCCAACTTGTGTGGGCGAGCGTTTTTCTTAGAGAAGCATGGAGTGAAGCATCGAAACCCTGTGCGCGCGATGATTGGGGCTTCCGCGCGGGCGTTGTTGAAATGTACCTCCTTCTTCGCCCCTCCGCATCGTCTTCAGTTGCTCCTCCCTCCTCCCCTCCCTCTTCCTAGTTCTGTAGCCCGCAGCCGAGTGCCCGGCCCGAGTCGTTCGCCACGCGACCGCTCATGGATGTTCCCGTGGGGCGGACATGGCATGGCGAGGAGGACGGAACGCATTTCGAGGTGGAGTGGCTCCATTACGACAGCGGCTGCGCACCGAGGAAAACGAAGTATGGCACCACTGGGCTCGCCAACATCTTGAGCCGCAGTAGCGGCGTTCCGTGCCCCAAGAAGATAAAGGTGCACGCATGTGCGGATTTTCCGTGCCTAGCGAAGTGGCCCGCGTCGCAGCACGGCCTTGCTGAGCCGCCTCGCTTTCATTTGCGGCCGTCTGCTTGGCGACCGGGCGCGACGCCACCACCCGCAGTTGCGGCTCCAGGCGGCACCGCAGTTGCGGCTCCCTCGGCCCCTGCACACATAGCACCAGCAACACCAGCAGAACTCGCAGCTCCTGCGCAAGAAGGACACGCAGCTCCAGCACCAGAAGCACCCGCAGAACCCAAACCTCCAGCAGCCCCTGTGCCCGAAGCACCCGCAGCAGCAGTCCCTCCAGCTCCTCCAGCTCAAGTGCACGCAACACCAGACCCGCCTGCTGCGCAGGAGACCGCAATTGCGGTTGAAGCTCCTGAGGGAGTGGAAGCGGACAAAGACACACCACTTCCAGCACGCTTGCCACCAGCGCGGCCGCTGCCAGAGAACTGGTCGAAGACGCAGGTCGCATTCTTCCCGTGCCCAGACCCAAAGGCTGCAGCACGAGTTGCGGCGCCTGTTGGCGACGCCTTGCGGCCACGAGTCGCGGCGCCACCCCTGGCGCCAGAGAAAGGTGTACCTGTGGAAGACGCGCCAAAGATCCAGGCCGCAGTGGCGGCGACGGTGCCTGACCGCGTGATGGCTCTCCTGAGGCAGATTCTGTCCGAGAATTCCTACATAGGGTATTCAGCTTTCATGCTGTTTGCCTTGCGGTTCGGGCGTCGACCTTACGTGTGGGAAGGCGAGAACCGCAAGGACCTCCTTGACTTCTACATGCCTTGGGCAAAGGAGAAGTGCGCCATGTCGACGGCGTGGCGTGCGTACTCGCCGCTGCTGAGGATCTGTTCGGGGAATGGACAACGGTGGAACTCAGGCCCGTGACTCCCGAGAACCCTCTCCATGAGGTGCGCCACTGGGTGGCCGCAGTTGCGGTGGGTGGCGTGTGCTCTGAGGGGGCGGACGCGTTGAACAGGTTCTACGGTCCTCTGGGACAATGGGTCCTAGGGACTGTTTGCGATGGAAACTGCGGCATTGACCTTATGGCGATGATGTTGCAGAAACCGCAAAATGCCGAGACGCGCAAATGGCTTCGGGAGGAACTGTACGATTTCGGGGTGCGCCGCTGGGACGAACCGTGGTTGCACGACATGCTCGTTGTCACGCAGGAACTAACCTTGGAGGAGGTGCGGGCGTACCGCAGTTGCGGGGCCAGCGGCCCTGCTGGACCCATGGTCCTGCACGACTCCGAGGGCGAGGGCGAACCAGCAGAGGCGCCGAGAGAGGCGAGCGCGCCACGCCCCGCTCTCATGGCGGCGTTAGAGTGGCAGACGGGCGTGCAGGACATGGGTATATTGCTTGCCATGGCTGAGGCTATGCCCGAGGCGTTGCAGGAGGAGCAGATCAGGGCGCACGCACTGGCCAGCGCACGCCCAAAACCCGAAGTTGCGGAACAGAAGCGGCGCGTGTGCCCGCACATGCTCAGAGACCGCGAACTGGTTTGCAAAGACCTGGAGGCGCACGCACGCAGTTGTGGTTGGATGGGCGAGGGCGTTCTGCCACGGAATTCAATCGCGTCTTTTTGCGAGCGGTTCACGTGGCCGAAGGGCATGGGGGTCGTCCAGCAGCGCCAGGCCGTCTCCAAGTGGTTTCAAAACTGGCGCACACAAGGTGGACATGGCACGGCGGGCGTGCATGGCCGACGCCGCGCGCGGGGCAACCAAGGGCGCCCGAACAAGGCTCCATGGCTGGAAGCCGCTCTGTACGAGTGGTGGTCCCACATGAGGTACTCCGTGGACTGGAAGGCGGTGGCCAAGCGAACCGCAGTTGCGGAGGAGAGGCCCAAGATGTTGGCCAGGTTCTCCCAATCCCTGCTGGTTACGAAGGCGAAGCAACTCGTCGCGGACTACTGCGTGGAGACAATGAAGCGGGGAGGCAAACCGATGGTGCCGCAGTTGCGGCCTCGGTGGTGGGTGAAGTGGCGGCGCTCCTACGGCCTGAGCATGAAGAAGCCGAACCGCAAGTACAAGGTGCCAAAATGGTTGCTCCAATCTCGTTTTGAGACTATGATCTTGAACGTGGCCAGGGTCCGCGCAGCTGCAGAGGAGCTTCTGGGGTACGACCCGCACATCCTGAACTGGGACCAGTCGCCCTTTCACCACAACGAGTCGTCGTCGGCCTCGAAGCCGACCTTGGCTGTGAAGGGTGGCATTGTCCCGCTTGTCGAGGCGCATGACGACAGCAGGGCTCGGTGGACAGCGAACCTGACGGTGTCGAGCGACGCGGAGGACATCCGCAGTTGCGGACCACCGCCGGCGGAGCTAATGTTCAAGGGGGGATCTGTCATCGCTGAGGGCTTGGCCGCACATGCCCGCAGTCGCGGCTATCCGTCTTGGGTGAGCACGGCGACGTCCGAGAAGGGGTCCTACCGCGCAGACGACGTTGTATCATTCTTGCAGCGGCACTTGCGGGCCTGGCCCGACGACCCGCAGTTGCGGGGAAAGTGGCGCATCCTCATGGCCGACGACCATTCCCCGCACAAAGCAGACGCTGTGCGGAGACTCGCCTGGCAGCGCGGCTACGTGCTGATCATTCACGGCGGGGGGACGACCGCAGTTGCGCAGCCCGTGGACACGGACTTGAACCAGCACGTGAAGCGCCGGTACATTGCCCTCGAGACCAAAGCGCTGGTGCAGCAAATGGCGTTGGGGAAGCACGTGCCGCAGTTGCGGCGTTCCGATTGCGCCGACTTGATGCTGTCAGTGTTGGAGAATGTGCAGTTGCACTTGGACGCCGCGAAAGGTTTCCTGAAAGTGGGAATTCGAGCGCCCTTCGACAAGTCAGGAGATCTCGAGATTTGCCGAGAGGCGGCGGAACTCTGGGAAGCAGGGGGGCTGCGAGCAAAAGTGGACACCGCAGTCGCGGAGGTGAGGGAAGAATGCGAGCAGAAACGTTTGAAATGGTCCTACAATGACGTGCTGCGTCTCATACACGAATACGAGAAACACGACGCCACAGATTCCGTGTTGGAGAAGCTCGGCGACGAAGCGCTAGGCCAGGAGCCAGGCCACGAGGAGGGCGATGAGGAGGGCGGGGAGGAGGAGGAGGAGGAGGTGCACGAGGAGCACGAGGAGGACGAAGAGCAAGAGGAGGCCTCGTGGGCCGAGGCTCTTGCGGAACAGTGCGATGCCGCAGTTGCGGCACCTGGGCCTCAAGGATCCTCGGTATCCATGGACTGCGTGGTCGACGCAGAGGCGGCCGAGCAGGTGGCAGTGGCGACGTCCTTGGCAGAAACGCTCCGCGAGGCGGAAGATATGCTGCGCCAAGTGGGCATGGAGAAACTAGCGCAGGATTGCCGACAGCAACGACACAAACAAAAGAAGCGGTTGAGAGAGCTGGCGCGGGAGGACAACGAGGTCCTACGAGCGTTGACTGCCCAGCGAGACCACGAAGCCGCAGTGGTGGCGAAAAAGCGGCGCCTGGCTCTGGAAGCGAACGACAGGACGAAGGCGTTGCACGATCTCAAGAAGCAGATTCGAGAGGCCGAGGCCGCCTTGAGGGCAAAGAAGGAGGCCGCAGTTGCGGTGGAAACGGCTTTGGCTAACAAACACGCCCTAGCGCAGTGGAATCCCGAGGAGTTCAAGATCAAGAAAAACAGGATGGCAGCTCTGGATCGCCTGGCTCGCGGAAAAGGCGTCCTCTCAGACGAGCAGAGGGGGGAGTGGGCATGGTTCAAGACGCATTGGGACGAGGAGATGTGCAAGCAGCACAAGGAGCAATGGCCGCTCACGTTTGCTGGGTGGCTGCAAAAAGTCGCGAACGACGCGGCGTCTGGGAACCGTTCGGCGCTGTCGCAGTTCGTGCATTCGGAAACAGTGAGAACCCTGGGAGGGCAAATGGCGCTGGTAATCCCAGCCCTAGCGTGATGCAGGCCGCAGTTGCGGACCCACAGGAAGTCCAGAGGGAAGTTGTTTTTCCAAGCGGCTCCCGCGCGGGCAGGAGATGAGGCAAAACCGCAGTTGCGGTCTTCCTGCTGCTGTGAAAATAATCCTTTCACAGTCCCTTGCAATCGTCGCCCTCCTTCTGCTTCTCCGCCAGTCCATTTGTTGTTCTTTCGGTTCCTTTGAGTCCTCGCCCTCCTTCTGCCACTCCTCGAATCCTCTTTGTCTCCTCCCTCCATCCGACCCCATGCCCATTCACGATCCATTTCCGTAGCCACCGTGGCTCGAGGTGGCGCACGCGAAGACGCAAGCATGTGGCCGCCCGCGCGCCCGAGCGCATCCTCAGGGAGTATGGACCGTGGACTTCGATTCGCCAGAACGGTGTTCATCCACAACGCTGAGGAGGAGGAGGGAGGCAAAGACGAGGAAGCCGCAGTTGCGGATGATGACGACGACCAGCGGACGCAAGATGGCGACAGCACCGTCGCGTCCTCGGCTGCCTCCGCTGACGAGGCTGAGTCCCGGGGAGGTGCGGGAGCCGCAGTTGCGGCAGCACATGACTCCTACATGCCGAGAGTGTTGTCGTCGCGGAGAACCTGGAAACGGGTGCCCATCATCGAGACAAGCAATCTGTCGGAAAAACAAAGAGCTCTTGTCGACGCATGGGAGGAGAAAACGGAGTTCGAAGCGGGACGGGTCGGCTTCTACGTGGCCAACTTCGGAGGGACTGCAGCTAGACCCACGCAACGCGCGGACGAGTGGGCGCAGCTCCGCGCGAACCCTGCCCAGATCATCGCCCTCTGCGAGTGCGACGACGAGACCTGCGCGGTACTCAGTGGGGAGCACGACGCGAGGGACAGTGCAGCCGCAGTTGCGGACGATAGGTTTCGGAGTCGGACTCAATACAACTACCTGTGCGTTAAGGGCGGCGAGCCATCAGGGACCCTCCTTGTTGGCATGAGGGACCGCAGTGGCGGCCACATTGAACACGTAGACTTTGCGAGACTCTTCCACAAGCAGGAGAAGTCCAAAACGAAGAAGAAGAAGAAACAGTCCGCAGTTGCGGAGGCTCCTGCGCCAAAGCTGCACAACAAGTACTCCAGGGCGATGGTGGTGCGCGTCCACCTGGACCAGGCCGTGCCCCATTTGGGGGGCTCCTTCAACGTCATGGCGGTGCACGTCCACCACAGCTTGGCCAACCAAGACTGGGGCGTCACGAAGCTCCATGAGTTCTACAACTGGTTCGTCGCCTACGTCAGGGAATGGGACGTGAAGGTCTGCATGGGGGACTTCAACATGTGCATGTTCCAGCTTGTGTCCTGGTGCCGCAATTGCGGCCTGACTGTGGACGTCGCCGCGTGGACCCCCTGGAAGACAGCAGGCGGCCAGCCCAGGGCAGACAGCATGGCGATTTTGTTCATAAACTGTCCTGGGCAGTACAAGCTTCACCATGGCCTGAGTGTTCTGCACGACCGTGAGGGCGGATTCTTGACGACCCAGCATGATCCGTCTTTCCCTGTCTTCGACTACACGAATGGCCCTGGGAAGATGCTTCAGACTTACGTGCCCAAGGCTGAGCCCGTTGAAAACAAGATGCGCGCCTTCCTGACGCCATCTGGCGAATCCTTGACCGCAGATGCGGAGTTCGAGCAAAGGATGGCGCGCAGGGAACGCGACGATTGGGTGCGCTATCCCTTCAGAGTGAAGCAGGGCAACCTCGACGACAAGATATGGCATGGCGCCTTCGGCAGGGCGAGGCACGGAGCGCACTTCCCTCTGGTGGCTTTCACGCACAATACGTGCCGCAGGTCACCTGAAAGACTCGCCGCGAGGTTGGAACGCAGGAAGGGCGGCAGGAAGGGCGGCAAGAAGGGCGGCAAGAAGGGCAGCTACGCGGACACCGCAGTTGCGGGGAAGGGCGTCCGACCCCAGATGGGAACCGCAGTTGCGGGGAGAGACGCTGGGGCTGAGCGAGCTGGGAACACGCCACCGCCGCAAGCTGCCAACGGCGACGATGCGACCCCTTCTTGTGCCGCAGTGGCGGCTGGGTCCTGGGGCGCCAGCGGCAGCGGCGCATGGGAGGCGCGCAGTCCCGCCACGAGATGGCAGGGCTGGTCCTGGTGGGACTGGAGCTCGAGCGAATGGGGCGCTGATGGCGCGCAGTGGTGGCCCTCTGATCATGCCGCAGTTGCGGACAATGCCCCTGAGGGCTCGCCTCCTCAGCGTGAAGTCGAGTGGGGCTCGAGCGGGCGACCTGCCGAGCGCCCTCCGTGGAGCTTCGAGGCGCAGCGTTGGTGATGGCCGCAGTTGCGGGCAAGTGGAGCATGATGTTGATTGCCGCAGTTGCGGACAGTGTACGCTGGAAAAATCATCATCATCATCAATCATAATCATCATCATATCATCATATCATACGTTCAAAGCAGTGCCGGGGCACTGCTTTGAACGCGTTCAAAGCAGTGCCGGGGCTTTGCTTTCGATCGTCGCCTCGTCGCCGTTATAAGGGCTATCGGATTAGGGTTGCGTTCTGCATTGCTGCGCGCTTGCTACAACATTGTACCTGAGATGTTCCAGGGTGCTGCCTATGCTCACCGATTGGTGCGGGAGTTGCGCGCATCGCTCCGCGGCGGATTGTTCTCCCGCTGGTTCAGCCTTGCCATGGCCGACGCGCCGCTGTCTCACGTGCACCTGCGGATGAAACGAGGGGGGCGGTGGCACATCCCAATGCGGCGAGAAGATGGGCGCAGGGTCCGTGCAGCCAGCTCCAAGATGCCAGCCGTGGGAGTGGAGACCCGGGCAACGATCCTCGCTCAGTGCGATCCGATTATCGTGCACGGGCCCCAGGCTGCCGGAGATCTGAAGGCTGGATTAGCTAGCGCTGGCGTGAAGACGTCGCTGGGCACCACGGGCGTGGAACGTGGCTGGATCAAGACACTCTTGCGAAGCACAAGTATATAGTGGCCTTCGGCCTATCCCGTCACCGCGCCCGGGTTATAGGTTAGAGGATTGTTGCATGTGTACCGGGATCCCGCGGTACGCCTCTCGGAGTCTTCTGGAAGCAACTGTGCGGCCTCTTGGGGGGCAGTTTTGGGACGCTGGTTATTTTTTTTTGGGGGGGGGCCTTCGGCGGCTCTTGGGGGTTCCTTGGCGCGTCTTGGTGGTTGCTTGGGGTCGTCGGGAGGCCTATTGGCGCAGTCTTGGTGCCTCCTGGGGCCTGTGGAAACGGAAACCCACGGTTTTGTATAAAAAATATTGTTCGCCTTCGTGGGCTTCTTTTGGTGCCGTCTTGGAGCCTTCTTGTGCCGTCTCGTGCGCCTCTTGGGTTGTGTTCGGGCAGTCTTCGTCTGTCTTGGTGCCGTTTTAGGGCCTCTTGGGCCGGCTCGGGGCGATCTTCAGGGCCTCTTGGGCCGTCTTGGAGCGTCGGGAAGCCGAACGAGCGAGACGGCAATAACACATTGAACAACGCATGGGGGAATCAATGATTTTATTGTTTCGGGGGTTTCCATTGGAGGCTTCTTGGGGGGCCCTTGGGCCGTCTTGGAGACGTCTGGGCTACTAGTGTACCCATGTCGTGCGTTTTGAAGCACTCTCTGGGGGGTCTCGGGGCCGTCTTGGGGGCCTGTCCCGGGGCATCAGGGTCGGAAAATTTCAAGCGACAAGATGCGAGAACTTCTCTAGGGGGGGGCGCCGTGAGCCTCAAGAGATTTGGCAAGTTTGGCTTTAGTCCCCCTGAAAGATCTTCAGGAATGAGGCTTACGGGATGTGGCAGAGGACGCGAGGCCACGCTACCTCCGTGACCGCAGGCACGCTGGCGGATAATTTCGGTTTGGGCTCGGCCGTCGCATTCTGCAGGTTTGCGCCGTTCCGCCGCGCCCCAAACTTTGACCGGGCATTGGAACGAGGCATGAAAGGCGCTTGCGGGGGCAACCCTGGCGGCGAGCAGCAACCGATTCAATCTGCCTTTTGCCCTCGCGCACGCGCGCGAGCGCTCGTGGACTGCCAATGCCGGGTCGTGGTCGTGTGGAAAGAAGAGGTGCGAGACAAGATGCGTCTCCGTGAGGGCTGGGGATGTTTGGGCCGAAAGCGAGACAACGCCATGTGTCAGCTCGGTGAGGTGCTCGCGCTCTGGCTCGGGGGCCACCGCGGGCCGCTCTTGTTGGAGGCGCTTGTGCCTGAAGAGCCCGTAGATGTAAATCTCGGTTTTGATGAATTCTGCCGCGGTTCAGGGCCGCCCGCAGCTCCATCCGGGGGCCGGGCGGCGAAGCGCAAGCGCGCGGTTTCGGCTCGGTGATGGGCTCGCTGTTGCAATTCTTTTAGGTCGTCTTCCTTGCCACCCCTCGTTGCTGGCGGATGTTTTGGCAAGCATCCCTGCGTCGATGCTGCAGTGTCCGCGCGGCCGAAGTGGGTGCAGTCCACTAGCGTCCGCAGTGCCTGAAAATGTATTGTGTTCTGAACGTCGTTGCGTGTGGCGGCAGGAGATTGCGTTCTTGTTGGGCCAATTCGATGCTTATTAGTTCTTCCCTCTGGCTGCCGCTGCTCGTTTCCTCGCTTTTCATATATCTCACCGGCTGCTGCAGATTCCGCGGTCAAGTGTGTCGGTCTGAGTCGCGCTCCCATCGTCCTGCTTTCGGTCCTCGCCTCCCTCCGTCGCGTCCCGAATCGTTGCGCTTTCGCGACAGGCCTCGTCCCTCTCCCTCTCTTCTCCCCTATGCTCTCTCGTGGGCGGTCGGCGAGCCGGTTGGCCAGCTCGGCTCGGCGCGACTCGGTTGGCGGGGGAGCGGAGAAAGGGGAGGGGGAGGAGGGCAGGGATAGCGACAGCGAATAATAAGAAGAGGAGGATGCGAGGAGGAGGTGGAGGAGGAGGAGGAGGAGGAGGAGGAGGAGGGGGAGGAGCAGGAGGATTCCTTATCAGGAGAGGAGTGGGCGGGGGGAACGGGGGAGAAAGGATGCGAGCTTGGTATATACATGCTCGGCGGAATCCGGCGCAGGGGGGAGGGAAGAAGGAACATGTGGGATTGAGGACAGTGCAGATGATGGTGGCGACGATGGCAATTCTGGGTCCAGGTACTCCCGGATATGAGGTGGGCTACCCAGTTTCGCTTGGCGCTCCCAGCAGCTCCCGTGTCCAACAGCTTGTGCGTGAATCGAGCGTCAACAAATGAGTGGAGTTGGGGTCCGGGTTCTTGGTTTACGGTTAGCGCTGAGGGCTCAGGGCTAGGGAGTATCGGTTACGGTCAGGGTCAGAGCTTTGCTCGAGCTTTGGGGTGGGGTTCGAGATTAGGATAGGGTTATCGGTAGTGTTCGCATGAAGGTTGGGATTCGGGTTTGGTTCGGAGTGTGAGGCTTAGTGTTGGGGCTGGGGGTGAGGTCCAAGCTTGTGGTCAGGGGGTAGGGATAGGGGTTCAGGAGTTGGGCCGGTGTTACATAGGGGTAGGCTTGAGGGTTCAGGGTCAGGATTGCCGTTAGGGTCAAGGATCACGGACCAGTCAGGGTCAGGATTGAAGGTTTAGGGTTAGGGTTAGGGCCACCTTGGCTTCCATTCGAAGCCCGCCGGACGTATCCCACCCACCCATGACCCATGACATACAGAACTCAACGCGCCAGCGACGACAGGGATGCTCTTGTCATTGAGTCAAGACTGCGTCAGCGCGATGCGTCATGCGCAGTACTTAGGCAAACTCAAATCCGATGCAGCGGCGGCGCGGCACGGGGTCGAAGCGACCGGTGGGTAGATCTCCGCAGCAGATTGCCGACGCATTGGCGATGCGTTGCGCAGCTTGGCGCGTCGCTAGAGGCTGAGCCTGGCGATGCGTCTGGGGGCGCTTGGAGGCGCCTACCAATGCCTGGGGAGTGCTTGGGAGTCCCTGGAGTTCACGATAGGCAACGCTCCGGAGCGCGTGGGAAGCGCTTTGGAGCGTCTGGGGGGGCGGCAGGGAGCGCCTGGGGACACCTGGGAGCGCTTGGGCAGCGCCTGGGAGCGCCAGGAAGAACCTGGGGACGCCTGGGTGCGCCTGGGGGCGCTTGGGTGCGCCTGGAAGTGGTTGGGGGCGCCTGGGGAACGCGTGGGAGTGCCTGGGGATTCGAATGTGGCAATGCTTGGGAGCGCCTGGGGAACGCCGAGGCGTCCCTGGAGCGTCTGGGGGGTGCCAGGGAGCCCCTGGCGCCTGCGAGCGCCTGGAGGCGCTTGGGGGCGCTTGTAGCCACTGTGGCAGCGCCTGCGCCGCGCCTGCGAGCGCCTCGCGAACGCCTAGGAAGCACTTGGGAACGCCTGGGGAACGTCTGGCAGCGCCTGGCGACGCCATGAAGCGATTGGACAGCGCTTGGGAGCGCCCTGAAGAAGAAAAAGAAAAAAGAAAACACACATTTTTTATATAAACAACATGGAAACAACAAAAAGCGTTTGGAAGCGCCTGGAAGCGCCTGGCACACCTGGGAGCGCCTGGGGAGCGCTTGCCAAGCGCGTGGGAGCTCCTGGGGGACGCTTCCGAGCGCCTCGAACGCTCGGGGGCGCTTGGCAGCCACTGTGGCAGCGCCTGGGCCGCGCCTGGGGGATGCTTATACAAATCGCTTCGGCGCGCCTGGGGGCCGCCTGGGCGCGCCTGGGGGACGCATGTAGAAAGCGCTTCGGCGCGCCTGGGGGCCGCTTGGGCGCGCCTGGGACACAAGCGCGCAGGCGTGCACGGGATGGTATTTTTTTGATAGGGGCGGCTTGCGTTTGTAGGGGCCCCTGCGCGCCGCGATGTATTTTTTGCAAGGGATTCGGGCCGCATGCTCGGCGAACCGTATTTTTTGCAAGGGATTCGGGCCTCGTGGGCACGAATTTGAATTTTTTTATTAGGGTTCGAGGGGGGCGGCATAAGGGGGCGCAAGAAGGGGCGGCGTAAGGGATCATAGAGTTGAAATCTTCATATGGGCTTAGTTTTTAGAGCAGGGTCTAGGGTTGGAGGTCAGATTGTGAGCCTCAGGGTTCGGATGGGGGGTTGTGTGTAGGATTAGGCTAGGGGTTGGGGCTCGGCATGAAGATCAGGAGAGGTTCGGGTTAGGATGTAAGATTTGGGATTGGGGGTTATGGAAGAAGCTGAGCCAGGTGTTTGGTGTTCGGGAATAGGGTTAGGGGTACGAGGTTGGCTTTACGGTCAGGAGTTATGGGTTAGAGATTCGAATCAGAGTTCGGGTGAGAATGTGCATTTTGACTTCAGGGTTCGTTTCGGGCTTGGGGCGAAGACGAGACTCAAATTTTGGATTACAGTTCAGGGCTTGGGTTTGGGTCAGGATTCAGGGTTAAGGTTAGAGTTCAGAATTAGGAGTGAGATTGGTGGTTAGTATGAGGGTTTAACAGTTGAGTTTATGGTGTAGGGCGAGAGTGTGTCTTGAGCGCGGGGGGAGGGGGGGGGTCCCCTCCTTTTGTGGGCGTGGGGGAGAGAGTCAGCTTCGAGTGCCCAAGCGGGGGGGGCCTCCCCTTGTGGGCGCCAGGGGAGAGTGGAGTCTCGAGTGCCGGGGGGGGGGGTCCCTCCCCTTGTGGGCGGGGAACGAGAGTGGAGTCTCGAGCGCCTGGGGTGGGGGGGGTCCCCTCCCTGTGGGCGCGGGGGAGAGAGTGAGTCTCGAGTGCCGGGGGGGGGAGGGCTCTCTTGTGGGCGTGGGGGAGAGAGTCAGCCTCGAGTGCCCTCCCCTTGTGGGCGCCAGGGGAGAATGGAGTCTCGAGTGCCTGGGGTGGGTGGGGGGTCCCTCCCCTTGTGGGCGGGGAACGAGAGTGGAGTCTCGAGCGCCTGGGGGGCGGGGGGGTCCTCCCCCTGTGGGCGCGGGGGAGAGAGTGAGTCTCGAGTGCCGGGGGGGGGAGGGAGCTCCCTTGTGGGCGTGGGGAGGAGAGACAGCCTCGAGTCCCCAAGCCCGAGGGGCCTCCCCTTGTGAGCGCCAGGGGAGAGAGTGCAGTCTCGAATACCGGGAGAGGGGGGGGTCCCTCCGCTTGTGGGCGGGGAACGAGAGTGGAGTCTCGAGCGCCTGGGGGGGGGGTCCCCCCCCCTGTGGGCGCGGGGGAGAGAGTGAGTCTCGAGTGCCGGGGGGGAGAGTGAGCTCCCTTGTGGGCGTGGGGAAGAGAGTGAGCGCGGGAGAGAGAGAGCTTCGAGTGTTCAGGGGGGCTCTCTTCCGGGCACGGGTGGGCACAGAGAGAGAGAGAGAGAAATATAAAGATTCGAGTGTCGGACGAAGAGCTCTCGTGCGGGAGAGAACGAGAGTCGCGAGCGTCCCGGGGAGGGGGGGGTCCCCCCCTTGCGCCCCCCCCTCCCTGTTCTTCCGTGCGAGGGGGGGGGGGGGGCCTTTGAGTACCCCCCCCTCCGGTGGCTGAGTGTTTTTTTGTTGTCCATCGCTCTCTCCGAGGTTTGGAGGCCTCTAGGAGGCTGTTTCAGGGCGTCTTGGGGGCCTCTCCTGGGCCTCTGGAAGGTCTCTTGGGGGTCTCTTGGGGCCCCATCGGGGGCCTCCCAGGGGACTCTTGGGGCGGAAAACTATAATTTTCGGTTCGTGGTTCCCTCCTTGGGCCCCTCTTGGGGCCCTCTTGGGTTTTCTCGAGGCCCTCTTAGGCCGTCTTGGGGCCCTCTTGGGCCGCCCTGGGGCCTTGCAAGGGTGGCCTCTTGGGCCGTCGTGCGGCGGTCTCGGAGGCCTTAGGCCGTCTTCGAGCGTCGGAAGCCCGAAGAGGCGAGAAGCCAAAAGCCTTGAACAAACACCAATGAAGGTCAACGATATTGGCCTCTTGGGGCCCTCTTGGGAGGCCTCTTCGAAGTCTATTGGGCCGTCTTGGAGGCATCTTGGGTTGTCTGGAGGCCATATTGGGCGTCTCGGGTGGATATTTCGGCAATTCGAGGTCCTCTTGGACCGTCTTGGAGGTATCTTGGGGCCCCCGTGGCCCGCTTTGAGGCCCTCGATGCCCCCCCCCGGCAGAATTTCCGGAGCAAAGTACCCCCTTGGCTGGCCTGATGCCCCCCGACCGGCCCAGATAGGACCCCCCCTCCAAATCGACTGGACCGGGCTCCCGGGGGAAGGGTTTGGGGAGGGGGATCATCTCACGCGCCGATGAACCCCAAAGGGTCGGCGGATTTTCCGTCGAATCTATGAACGGATGCGTAGAATGCTCTACCAGGCATTCTACGCATTTTCTTTAGACCCGGCGAACAAATCAAGTTTGGGGTGAATCACTTCTGCAGTCGGTCAGGTGGAAGCGCGCGCCGTTGTCCTACGCGATCACCCGGAACGACATCGGAGTCGTCGGCGCGCTGCTGGCGGCCAAGGCGGAGCCCGGGTGCCGGCTGCCGAAGCGCGCGAGCCGCGTGGGAAGAGGCGGCGAGGAGTCGTGGGAACCGAACCCGCTGCTGGCGCTCCGCGCGGGGAGCGAGGACGGCTGGGCGGTGCTGCGGCTGCTGCTCGAGGCCGCCTGCTCCGCCAACCTCGCCGACGACGTGGGCCAGACGGCCGTGCACGCCGCCGCCGGCGCGGGCGCGCGGGACGCAGCAGGCGCGGTCTGTGCCCACAGCGCATTGCCGGCGCTGAGTATGTTGCTGTGGGCGCGCGGGAGCGCGAACTCCCGCGACGGCACCGGCCGGACGCCCTTGCACGAGGCGGCGCGCGCGGGCGACGAGGACGCGGCGCGCCTGCTCGTCGGGGCGGGCGCCGACCCTGCGGCGGCAGGCGCGGGTGGCGAGCGGCCCTGGGACGTGGCGCCCGCGGCGGCACCGCCTGGCTTGGCGGAGGGGAGGGCAGGGCAGGCCAAGGGTGTCGCCGACGGTCCGGTCAGGCCGGCTGCGTCGCAGTGAGCGGCGTTCGGGCGGGTTCGGTTCGGTCGGTGCTGCGTGTCGTTGCTGCGTCGTCCGTCGGCTGCGGCGCCGCCGCCTGGCCCGGCGGAGGGGAGGTGTTTTTTTACACCAGGCGTGTTCGCCTCGTTTCGGGCCCTTGGGTCATCACATATCGATCCGGCTTGGAAATGACGCAGAAAGATAGGGTCTAGGGCTCCTGTCGTGACGTTTCGCGATGTTGCACTTTTGCGAACGTCGGATCTCAGGGAGGGGGAGGGGACAGATCAATGGTGTCCACGACGGTTCGGTCGGGTTCGGCTGCGTCGCAGTCGGCCTCGTTCGGCCAGGTTCGGTTCGGCGGGTTGTTTGTGTTATGGTCGGTCGGGTTCGGTTCGGTGAGTTTGTTTGCGTCATGCTGTGTCGTCGCCACGTCGCCGCGCCCTACCAGGCTGCTTGCGGCATGTCAGTTTCAGTCGGCTTTGGTTTCGCTGTCGGTTCGGCCATTTTTCGGTTGTGCTGTCGCCATGGGCGGCCTCGCAAACGGGCTGGAAAGAGCAGGACGGAGGATGCGAAGGCGCGCCGCGGCGTCACAGGCCTCGCCGAAGGATGGGGAGGACGAGGATGACACAAACAGGTGAACCAGCACCGGTTTGTTTACTCAAGGCCAAACGCCCAGGCAGATTGAATCTGGGCTCTCGACTGAGCTCGGGCCCCCCGAGCGCCCTTTGCGCACGAGGGTGCCCGACAGGGAGCCTGGTTGGAGCATGTTGAGCACCCATCGGCCACGCGACCCCGGGAGTAGGGAAGGTGTCACCAGTCACCCTGGCAAGGGATATTCACCGTTCCAGGTACAAGATGGGTACGTTCGGGTTCCAAGGGGGGGGGGCGATCAAGTTTTGTTGACTTCGGGATCCCATGGGGGGTTCGCGACTTGTTCGGATATACAAAAGAAGCAACAAGAGAGGGGGGGCAAAGTGGATCCGCAACAATCTGAATTGGCGCCAGCGACTAAACCAAATACCAAAGACGACAATGACGACGATTGCACTTTGGAAACTGATGGAAGTTCCATCTTTGGCCTCAAAAACACCATTTCCGCATTCCCCATACAACGATACGTTCCTCTTTATGTTTCTCCATCCTCCCCGTCTCCCCCTCATTTTGAATTACCAGTTAGATGGCGCGCCAGACGGGGCTTCAAACTTAGAGGAAAGTTTGGAATCCAGATGGGTTTGCAGTTTTGGCTTCCAGAGGGTCGTTTGGCGCAGTCGTCACTTCCATCTTGGGTTCCAGGGCCACCCCCTGCATGCACTTCGTCGCCCAGCCATTCGATGGAAATGATCGAGTCACGCCTGCCTCCTCCATTTATCTAACCCCTCTCTCTGCTCCGGCTGACGCCGCTGCCTTTCTTTCTATCTTGCCACCCTCTTCGAAACAGCCTCCGTCCTCTGCACCCTTTTCGAACAATCATCCACTAATACATGTTTTCCGTGGGCGCGTCCCCCCTTCTTCCGGCATTCTTTCCTTTCCTTCTCTCGGGCCGAAGAGGGTGGCAAGCTGCGGGTGGAGTGAGCGGCAGGTTCCAGGGAAGGAAGAGGAGCAGGAAAGTGGAGGTTGCGACTTTGCAGCCGAACGGCGCCAGGAGGAGCAGAATGAGGAGGTGAAGAGGGAGGGGAAACGTTTCAGATCCCAGCTGACGGTTTGGATCGCAATTGAATTGTTCACACCCCAACCATAATGAGCCCAGGACCGCTCGCATCCCAACCAACTACCACCCGCGAAACACTGAGCATACGAACCACCAAGCACCAAACATCAACGCACGAACGCAGACGTACGCAACATCACAGCACAGTACTGTACAGAAGCCATGCGCCAGCCCTTGGCACGGCGCTTGGGCACCACTGCCGCCTCTGAGCCAGGTTCCTACCACTGCCGCAAGCAACATCACAGAAACACACAACCCACCAAACATCAAAATACCAAACACCATCATACTCAGCGCAGCCCCCAAACACTGAACATGAAAGAAGAACACCAAACCCAGACACGCCAACGCGACAACGAACCAACACACGACAAACGAAACCATTGACAACCCATTGACAACTCACCCACTTCCCAACCAACAACTTCCAAACACAAATATGCCCATACCCAAACACCAAGGACCGAAACACCAAACGACCGATCATGAAACCCTCCTCCCCCTCCTCCTTGTCTTTGTCTCTTGTCACCACTTCCCCGCACTTTTCCTCCTCCTCCTCCTCTTGGTCGCTGCGTCTCGCACATCCTTCTCCTCCTCTTCACTGTTGTTTATCCTTCTCGCCGTCGTTCTCATTCTTATGATCCTCAGCATCCTTTCTCGACATCGTTCATTTTCGCTTATCCAAGAGCCGCCGCAGCCCCCTCCTTCAGGACGTCCTCGCCCCCCGCAACATTCCTCGCCACTCCGGCTCACGTATGTTCCTCCGTCCTCCTCCTCGTCCTCCTGATCACCATCCTCATCCTATTCCCAACTCTTCGTCGCTGTTACTCCTCAACTCCTCCTCCTCCTCCTCATCATCATCCTCCTCATCCGGGCCACTCAACCTCACTCTTCATCTTCCTCTTTCTCCTCAGCGCTTCCTCCTCACTCTACCCGCCTCGCCGCTCATACTCTTCTTCGCACCCGGCCGCACTGCTGCTGCCCATCAGTCTTATCTAACGATGCCTCAGTCCCTCTCCCCATCGTGCATGACTTGTTTCGCGCCACAGTGCGCGTGCTAGGCGTTCGACCGAATACGGGTCCTGAGGCCAGTAGCTTGTATTTTTGTGTGTAGTCCAGATTGCTTGCAATGGATCCACTGTCTGCCGACTCTTCCTCACCCCCACCCCGCATCCCATCTCGCCCCCCATGCTAGCCCTATTCCTGACTCCTCCCCTCCTCATTGCTTTGCCTGACTTTCTCACTATCCGTCCTCATCCGCATGCTCCCCCTCTTGGCCCTCTCCCTCATAGCCCCTCCACCTCATCATTGCTCTTGCTTGTTGCTCATCCTCGCGCCTCCTCCTGCTCGCTCGTCGTTCCCCACCCCTCGTCCTCACTCGTCCTCGCCCCTCCTGTGTCCTCGCTGTACCGGCCTCACTCCCGTTCACGTCTCACTCCCCACTTCTCACTGATCCACAACTCGTTACCCGATCCTCGTTCTCCTCCTTGTTTGGCTCATCCCTGCTTCTGTTTGGCGTTCTGCTGGCAACTTTCCTGATGATCGTTTTCCAAACGTATTTGATCGTGTCTCGGGGGAGGTTGGGCGGGGTGGTCGTGTAAGGTACTCGTGCCTTGTAGTACTGCATGGTGCATCTTGCTATATCTTTCGTGCCCGTTCAAGCTTTTTCTGGCTCGAAGGCTCCACCCTGAGCCAGGGTTTCCGCGCCATCTGCCCCACCAGCGTGGGTGCTAGCGGCGCGGGCTGATGCCCGGCATCACGGCGAGGGGCAGGTGGCTCGCCGCTGCCGCCCTCTTGTCGTGCATCGGGGACTTTGGCGTCCTCGACGTTTTCCTGGGGAGGCCGCTCGTTGCTCCCGAGGACGACGCGACCCTCAGCCCCGAGGCGTCGCCGCCAACAGGTGGAAGTCCAAGGCGCGGCGGGGTCTCGCGAACGAGCTGGACTGGAGGTCGATCGCCGCGGGCGAGGCGGCGCCCCCCCCCCCGACGTGGATCGCGACCTGGCGGCGAGGCTGCAGCAGAAGGCCCTCTTCCAGAAGTGCCCGCAGAAGGGGGGCTCCGACGCGACCGAGGAGGAGGGCGAGTGGGCGGGGGGCCGCCAGAGCTCTTCGCCAGCGCCCAGCTGGCCCCTCTACCACCTCAGGAAGGGCCGGCGGTTCGCCGCTCCAATCGCTTCGACGACGGCCACGCAGATGGGCTTACTTTCCTGACGGCGTGCGCGGTGCCGGGTGGCTCCATATGTGCGGGATCGGCGATGCCGAGGCCCCGAATGCCCACTCGTGCGCACGTGATAACTACTGTGCGCCGAACCTCCCGAGCCCCTCGGAACCCTCCCGAGGCCTCGAACCCTTGTAGCACCCGAGCGGATGAATCTACTTTTTTAGGCCATGCACGCGGCGATGTCCTTCTGATGTCCCACGCAAGCCGGTCTGAAATTCCAAATGGCGCGCCTTAAGGTACAATGTTAATTTCCAGGTTCCCGTCGGCCCCTCGCAACATGTTTTAATTCAGTTTTTGATATTCCGTCGGCCGTCGCATAAGTTTTAAATTCAATGTTTGAAGTAATGTTTTCATTCCTACAGAGCTATATAGTTTTCGTGGGGCCATGTTACCGTCGGCGTCCTCCCATGCAAGATCCGCAGCAATTTTGAAGTCTATTTTTGAAATTCTGACGACAACCACGAACATCGTTTCGTGGCGCACGAAAACTTTTTCGCGGCGCTCGTTGAATTTTCGTGGCACGAAAAAGCAATGTGACCGTCGTCCTCCTTAGAGGTCCTCAGAAATTTTGTAACAAGTTTTTGCCATGTACGAGCGCGAAAACCTTTGCGTGCCGTTCGTGGAGCTCCACGAAAACCACGAACACCTTTTTGTTTCGCGGCGCTCGTGGAATTTTCGTGGCACGAAAAAGCAATGTCACCGTCGGCCTCCGTAAAGGCCCCCAGAAATTCTAAAATCAGTTATTGGGATTTACGAAAACCAAGAAAACCTTTTCGTGGCGCGCGAAAACCTTTTCGTGGCGTTCGTGGAGTTTCACGAGAACCACGAAAACCTTTTCGTGGCGCGCCCGTGGAATACTCGTGGCATGACATGCCATGTTACCGTCGGCCTCCTTAAAGACCCTCAGAAATTCTGAAATCAATTATTGAAATGTACGAGACCACGAAAACCTTTTCGTGGCGCGCGAAAGCCTTTTCGTGGCGTTCGTGGAGTTCCACGAAAACCACGAAAACCTTTTCGCGGTGCTCGTTGAATTTTCGTGGCACGAAAATGCCATGGCACCGTCGGTCTCCTTAAAGGCCCCCAGCAATTTTAAACTTAGTTTCTGGGATTTACGAAAACCACGAACAACTTTCCCTGGCGCGCGAAAACCTTTTCGTGGCGTGAGTGGAGTTCCACGGAAACCACGAAAACCTGTTCGTTGCGCTCCTGGAATTGTCGCGGCGCGAAATGCCACGTTACCGTCGGCCTCCGTAAAGGCGCCCAGAATGTTTTAAATAAGTTTTTGACATCTACGAGCGCGAAAAGGTTTTCGTGGCGCGCGAAGACATTTTCGTGGAGCTCGTGGAGTTCCACGAAAACCACGAAAACCTTTTCGCGGCGCTCGTGGCGTTTCCGCGGCGCGAGAAAAACAAACCATACACCGTCGGCCTCCGTAAAGGTCCGCAGACATTTTGAATTCAGTTTTTGGGACGTATGCGAAAAACAACGAAAACCTTCTCGTGGCGCACGAAAACTTGATCGCGGCGCTTGTGGAGCTCGATTTTTTCCGCGGCGCCATGGGGTCAGCGATGACATTTTCTTGGCAATCACATGCATATAAAGCTTCCGTGGTACGAAAAAGCTGCTGGATGGCGCGCCTTGCCATTTTTCCCATCTGAAAACGCACGGGGGCCTTTTTCGCGGCGTTCGCGGAGGTCCGCGACCGCGAACACCTGTTCGTCGCGCTCGCGAAAGAGACATTTAAATCCAAATGATTATTTTCGTGGCGCGTTCGTGGAGCTCTACGAAAACAACGAAAATCTATTTGCGGCGCGATCGCGGCGCGCGCGGAGCTCCGCGAAAACCGCGAAAACCTATTCGCGGCGCCCGCGGTGCTCATCCATACAGTTTTGTGGCGCGAAAAAATGCCATGCAAGAGGCGAATCAAAATGGCGCGGGGGAAGCTTTCCGCGGCGCGGGGCTCCGCGAACAAAAACACACACAATACATGGGGCACTCGCAAATCCTTGCATGCCAACGCAAACGAGAAACCCGACAACCTTTTCGCGGCGCGTTCGCGGGGGCCCACGAACACCAAAACATATGGCGGTTTTCCGGGGGCTCATTTATCAGCTAGTTTTCATGCACAAAAAGACATTAGTTTCCATGCGAATTTTTCCAATCCGGATGCGCCGCGAAAGCCGCGAAAACCGTTGCGTTCGTGGACCGCGAAAATGTTTTCGTGGACCATGAAAGTTGCGCTTAACAAATGCGCGCCTATTTCGTAGTTTGCATGCAAGGTTGCTTCGGGGCCCTGTTGGGCCGTCTTGGAACCCTGTTGGGCCGTCTGTGCTGTCTTGCAAGGCGGGCCTTCGATGTCTGCCTCTTGGGTAAGTCTTGCTAACTTTTGCGGGGCCTGCATGGGCCGTCCTGGGCGCGTCGCGGGCTGTCTTGGAACCCCGTTGGGTCGTCGGGGGCTCGGCGCGCCGGAGGTTTGCGGCCCCCGCGCTCTTCTTTGGGCCCCCTGGCTGCGTGGCCGCGCCGGGGGGGCCGGGAGACAGCGGGGCGCGGTGCCGGGGGGGCGCTATGCCCCGCGGGGGCTTTTGAGGTCAGCGGTTCGGGGGGGGGCGAGGATTGGAGGTCAACGAGCAATGCAAAATGGAGGGCGGTGGAGGGGGGGGGGCGGGGTCTACCAGCGGTGCTCGTCGTCCTCTTCCTCCCCCTCTTCCTCTTCTTGGGGTTGCCCCGTGCGCGTCCCGCGGCGTGCATGAGGTCTCCCTTCCCTTTTCCTCCCTTGCCCTTTTCTCCCTCCCTTCCCCTCTCCTCCCTCTCTCTGTCTCTCTGTCTCTCTCTCTCTCTCTCTCTCTCTCTCTCTCTCTCTCTCTCTTTTTTCTTTATCTTTCTCTTTCTCTTTCTCTCTCTCTCTCTCTCTCTTTCTTTCTCTCTCTC
>CAUYUJ010022480.1:52032-122987 GCA_963575745.1 Prorocentrum cordatum
CCACCCCCTTCCCCCAGTAACAACAAAAAAATGAACCATAGAACGTATCAACATTCAACTATACATGCCATGACACGATACTGAAACACCGATGAGAAGCATGGACAACAACATCAGAATCCACAACATCAGATAACGCGCAATGTTGCAGTGTGCGCGCGCGTGGGAGGGGGGGGGGGGGGGCGCGGGCCGCCCCTGCATCCTTGACGTCGTCGCGTGCGGCGAATCTGCGCATGCAATTATGACATGTTGCGTTATGAATCGCCCCGTTTGCGGGCGCTCGCAAAGGTCTCGCGCCCTTTCGCGCCCGCCCCCAGAATCAACGCAAAAACGCAAACATTCCTCCGCTCTCCTCCTCCGCGGCTTGTTTTTGGCTTCGCAGGTGCAGGACGCTGCCAGAACAACCAGCACATCTTTGATCATGGCCTTGGGTGATGGACCGATTGTGGGCGATGGTCGCGCTGGATCCAGCGAGCAAGAACACGTTGGTGGTGGACTGATGTTAGCGTTAAGAACTCCACGTTAGCCAGTTCATAGGAAACTACGAAATCTTTTTTTTTGCTCCTGGAATGCTCTGTGCTTTTCGGATAGCGATGCTCCAAAAATGCTCCCTTCATTTTGTGCGTTTTTTTGACAATGCTCCTAAAATGCTCCTGCTTGTTGCTGCTATTTCTCGTGATGCTCAAAAAATGCTCCTGCTCGTTTTGGCTTTTTTGCCAGATGCTCCAAAAATGCCTCCCTTCGTTGTTGCTGTCTCTGGCGATGCTCCCGGGGAAATGAAGAACCAAACTCGACAAAACGACTTGGCGGTCGGGTATGCAAGTTGCTGCACTCTGATTGCGCGTCGCCCTATAAGTTGTGATAACTCTGCCGTTAGATAGTAGCGTCAGCATGTCAACGTGGCCGGCGTGTCTTAATTCTGAACTATATTTCGTGCAACATGTTCTGTGATATTCTTACATGCAACGAAACAAACGAAACGATGACACGATCGCCATAGCTCGAACCCGGCACATAACAAATCCCTGTGCAGTCGACAAGAATTGTGAAGGAACACCAGGATTGTAGTGTGTAGGGAGGTAGCAAGGACAAATTACAGCAGTGGTGATGGACGAAAACAAAAGGGACTGACTACAGAGGGCAGGCCAGAGAGTTCAGGGATCAGGGGAAGGGGAGGGACTAGTCGACTAGTCAGGCTCACTGGGGACAACCACATAGTTTGCACCACATGGCCCTTGTATCATAATGCGAGCAGCGAGCATTGCGTTGCGTTGCGTTGTTGCGTTTTGTAGTTTGGCCATTGCGGGTGAGTGGAAAGTGCAGTCCAATAGCCTGCTCCATCTGTATCGTTCCTCCGAGTCCTGACCCCCCCCGCTTCCCTGTCCCGCAGCCATTTTGGCAAGCAGGCATGCGGCTTGCGGCAAGCGGCAAGGTCCTCGCACCTTGCGACCGTACGACGTACCATTCTTTCGCCCTTGGCCCTTGACCTTGAATTCTAAGAAAGAATGACTAATGACGTATGATGTGGGAGGACGGCCTTGAGTTTCTTAGTAGTGACGGAGAGCAGCAGTATGTATCGGATGGCCGCCCTGGTGTTGTTTCAGATTCCTGGGATCACGACCTTGCATTTCTTGAAGAGCCAGCAGTTCAGCCAGCAGCACGTCTCCCAGGCGGCCACGACTGCGAAGAGACAGCAGTTCAGCCAGCCCCACCACAGAGACGAAAACGAGGACGGCCGCCTGGCACATATGGATCCAAAGAGGTTCGAGCGTACCTTCGTGATCAGCAGCAGCTTCAGCAGCAGGTGCAACAACAGCCGCAGGTCCTTGACGTAGGGCAGCGGATGGCGCTGGCCCGGGAAGCGCGGGCCGTGCGCGCGGAGATGACTACGTTGCAGCAGATCGGAGTTGGTATTATGGGGAGTTTGATAGGCGTTGGCACGCCGTTGCAACAGCAGCTCCTCACTTCAGTGAATCAAGCGTTGAGGGCCAGACATTCACAGTCACGACCATGTCCACATCATGAGCAGTGCGATGGTGTTGAAGGTTCTAGGCTCTCTTTTGTCAGGAACGTGATGTCGGAGAAAACAATGTCCAGCAAGAAAGTAGCAATGGCCGCTGCAACCGTAGACAGCACCTCAACGTACACTCGGTATTATTCGGAGTTGGCTTCGGCAACGCTGAACATTTCACGATATGTGATGTCTTGGTTCGGGGCGCAGCTATCGCAGTACCCGGATGACCATCCAGAGTTGCTCATCAGCAATACCAGTTATGATGAGATTCCTTTGCCAACCCGCGTGTCCGACGGTACATTTCACGAAGAAAGGCCTGCAGCGACAAAGATTTTACAAACTGATTTTCAGTTGGCTTCAATGGTTCGTGATCAGATCAGCGGCAGGCGACGAGTTGTGATTCAAGATGTGCCCGCGTGGCTCCAGTGCATCGATCAAAATTCTACGGAGTGTTTGAAGGAGGCGACCTCGAGAGTGTTCAAAGTGCCGCAAGCCCTGAGCGACCTGAACTTCACCCGCCGCGTCAGAATTGTCACCACGGATCACTACGGCGCGAATTTCAAATGTGAGAGGTCTAGGCTAATTGACGAAGAGGGGGAACTCGCAGCATCTCACAGGTGGTCTTTATTGCACGTTGGATGCCATGTTCACGATGCCCATGGTGTTTGCGGGAAGATGCTCGACTTGGTCAGTGGCCATTGTTCTGGCATGATCAGCGGTGCAGTGGGTTTATCTGGTCATGGCCAACTTGATGGGTTCATTCGTTCGATGAGAGAGCACGTCGACGAGAAAGTGCAGTATGTGTATGATTTGCCGAACAACGACGCTGTACGTTTCAAACAACATATGCTCGATTTGTTTCTGTCGTTGCCTCCTGCCACACATCAATCTTACAAGGCTGTCTTGCGGCGCCGGGTCATCATCTGTCATTTGGCGAATGGGGATTGGAGAAATCGCACGTGTATTGAACATTATTGCAATGGTTGTTGCACATCGGTCGAGCACGCCCGTTGGAAAATGAAAAAGTATCTCATCAAGGCGCTTCTTCCAGGGAAGGTTCACATTTTGTCAAGGAAAGATTGGGTCAGCAGTCACAGACCGTTTGGCATGTTCGGGCTGTTGGAAGCGGTACACGGTCTCCTTGGGCATGGTTTCCGAAGGTGGTCTGGCAAATCGTTCAACGACGGCAACGACGGGATCACAGTGCACGGCTCAAGGCTCGCTCTCCTCGACCAGGACGTCACTTTGGACGACGGGCCACAGCCTCACCACGAGTACAAAGACATGGATTGGGCGGCCAGGAACAAGTGTGCCAAGAGAGATTTCAATACGTGGTTGGACTCCCATCAGCCGTTGCACATCATGTTCATAGTTCGCAGTTGTCTGGAAGCCAATCGCATTATCATGAGTTCCATCCTTGAGCAAGCCGGGGAGAAGTGGCAACAGGCAGGCCAGGGGTGGCGTGAACGTGAACGGCCCTTCGCCTTTGCCCGTTGCCCTGTTTTTTAGATTAACCCCTGCGGGGAACAAACGCTCAGGTCCTCATTGCCTATCCAACCTCATGAGCTCATGGCTGCTGGGGCCCAGGATCAGGAGCCCTGGGCTGAGAAATTGGGCCGAGGCCCTAGCCCGATAGTGGGTATAGTGTCTACCAGGTTCTCTTGAAGGCCCCCGAAGGGATACCACGGCTACTGGGCGGGGATGGGGTTCTATGGAGGTAGGGTCAGGGGGGCAGGCAGGGCAAGGTCCTTGGCCTATTGGCGGAACGTGGCATGTGGTTTCGTCGGGTTGTGGGGCCTTTTGGCCCCAGAACTTTGGGTGGCGGCCCCATGGAGTGGTTATTCACATCTTTGATTGTGTTATTGTCCAGTTCGTGGCACCGTAAGGCCTCATGGTAATCTCTAAGGGGCGGAAGCTTCGAGAGATCCCTCATTGGCCTCATCCGGGACACATCGTGGTGACCCCCCTGCACTTTAGCAGCGCTCTGGCCGAGAGCATGGGCCTTCCTCTTGCTCCTCCTCCTCCTCCTCCTTTTCCATCATCTTCCTCCTCCTCCTCCTCCTCCTCTCATCCTTCTCCACTGTGTCCCAGGGGCATGCATGTGACGTGTGATGTGCTTGCTTTTCCGACAGGCACATTTCAGAGCGAAGGTCAGCGGTGTTCGCACTAGCATTCGGCAGTATAGGATTTGCAACGCAGCCTGCAACACATACGAGGCAGAATTTCTTCAGAGACTATCTAGGCTACTGATCAATGGTAACTACTGGGACACGCTGGTCATAGCTGGTGGGGCCACGCAAGATATGTCAACCTTGGCATTCAGATTGTTGGCGCGTAATGGTGCTGCGTGCTACGAACTCATGTTCAATCAGCACCAGAACTATCCGTTTCTGCTGTTCCAATTGTTAACCGCTGATACAGACAGACTTGATGACCTTATTGATCGGATCTTGCGTGACGCCCAGTGTCCTCGCCGATTGGATTCATACTCCGCAAGCTTCGTCGAACATCGAATGCCTTTCGGCAAATCCCGCCACCGTGCCTGAGCTGTGGCAGATAGGCAGATACCATGCCATCGGCAATCGAATCGACGAAGCCTTCGTCGATTCGATAGGTATGGTATCTGGCTTGGCGGGCCTTTCGAGGGACTGTTCGAGGTAGGTTCGGTTTAGGGTTTCTTGGGCTCTTGGGGGACTCGTTGGGCTCATTCGGACGCGTTTTGGGCTTCTCTTGGAGCTGAATAGGGAAGAAGGGGCATCTGTGGGCATCTTAAGGGCCCATTGGGGTTTGTTGGGCCTCTTGGGGGCTCTTGAGGGCCTCGTGGGGCCATCGGGGGTGGAAGATTCCGATGTTCGGTTAGCGATTCCTCTCCTTGGGTCCTCAATGGTTGTTTCCCTCGGCCCTAGAGTATTGAAATCCCGTGGCGCTCGCGCAAATCACGCGGGGGGATGCAGGACGCGCGAGAAGATTTGGCCCCGGGGCCACGGGGCTCCGAACCCCTTCAAGACTCAAGACTTTGGCTCTCAGCAGTGAGGACTGAGGCTGTCTGTGGGACGGAGGGCCGTAGGAGGGGGAAAGGACCCGAGGACGCGCCCACTCCGTGCCCAAGGGCACGACGGCAGATTACAGCACTGCCAGCAAGCTGAAGAGCGATGATGCCCTCGCTGAGCTCGAGGTGGTCGCGTTTATGGTCAGCATTGACATTTCCAAGATAGAAGCACGCAACGCATCGATCCGCCGCATCTGCAAGTACAAGTCTCTCCAGACACACTCCATCAAGTTTGAGGATTTGTCGTCTCAATTCTTGATGCTGCGACAGCGACGTTCTCGACAGTGCGTTTGGTATGCCAAGACGCAGCACTCGACCCGGCCTGGCTCCAATCCACAAGTTGATCTTAAGAAGAAAGTTGGCAGAAAACGTCGTGCTAGACCTGGCAATTCTGGCGGCCCATGGCGCGCATTCGTTCACACCAGGTGGCATGAAGCGCCAGCCGGCGCGAAGCCGACATTCAGGCAGCTTGGGGAGCAGTACCGAGCGCTGACGCCAGAGGAGATGAACGTCTTCATTGAGCTTGGTCATTTGGCGAGATTAGCTGCCCTCAACGGCGTCAAACCTTTCGGCGGCGCTCGTCGCAAAACTGCCGTTCGAGGTCATCTGGAGTCGGTGCCCGTTTGCGACAGTGATCACCAACCAGGTCAGGATGTTCTTTTGCCCACGGGGCTTACCTTTGAGGAGATGCTGGAACAAGAGATGACCAAGGCCACGTTGCACCGACAGGTCGAGATTGAGAGGGAGCGAACGGCTGATGCTGCGCTGGCGAGATATGTTCAGGAAGCTCGTGACGAGAGGTCGCCGACAATGGAGTTTGCTAAGCAATACAACTTAGACTTGTACCAGATGCCCGTCAGAGATGCTGAGATACCCAAGGCTGACGCCAGCGTTCCCGAGTCTATGGCAAGTTCTCTGTTTGATGCGCCTGCTCAGTACCGTTTGCAATCGCAGCTGGCGACGGACTGGCAGGGTAAGCATCGATGCATCTCGAATTCTGATCTGCCCAAGGTCGTCGGGGCCAGACGCCAGCCCCCTACCCCCCCGCCCGACTTGAGGGATTCGGGTAAGGAGGGCCTGAGGCCTTAAGGGACTTTAGGGCTTTCGGGGACCCAGGCACGAGGACCACCAGGAAGGGCGAGGGACGAGGGCCGAGGCAAACAGGAGGACGAGGAGAATGGTACCTCCGATGCCCCCCAGATTCCCAAATGGACCCAAGACCACCCAAGAGGCGCTCAAGGGCCCCAAGACCGAGAATCAAAATCCGAGGTGCTCCGAGCTTTTTGCTCCAAGAGGCTTTCATGAGGCCCCCAGGCAGCCCCAAATGCCCCCAAGCAGCTCCCAAAGAGGGCAAACAGAGGTCCCACGAGGCCCCAAAACGACGCCCAAGATGATTTCATCCAACATTCCTTCGACGGACTCCAGACCAGACGATCGATAGATCTCAAAGAACGTCACAGAGGCCCACGGCCCGGCCATGGTGGCAGGATGGGCCGAAGGCCATATCATGATTGGCGTGGTCTTCCTCCTTGCTTTGGATTGCTGCTGCCAAGCCTCCCCCACCCTTGTCCTCTTACTCCTCCACTTCCTCTTAATCCTTACCTCCTCCGACCATGTTGGCAATTTTGCTCGTTTGCTGTTGTTGCTTGCGCCACGCGAGGCTACCGTCCCGAAGGATAAGCAGGTATGTTTCCAAGCTGGCCGTTGCATCTGTGGCGGCGACGGGTACGCGGTTGCCAGGCTCAGAAAACAGATTCTGAAGGCCATGTCGGGCGCGTTCGTTTCCTCGGAGCTGAAGCTCTTGTTGCTGCGCGGGTTCGTTGTTTTGCGATTGGAATCGGGCCTTCCGCCCGACGACCTTGAGGGCGCCAACCTCATCATGTGGTTGCATGTGTCAATGATGTATCTCAGCCCTTACAGGCCTTCTGTATTTGCTCTCGGCCAAACAGACCCAGACCCCTCTCAACCTCACGAGGGATCTCCTGCGTCTGCCCTACTATACGTATTGCAAGACGATGATTCTGGTATTGCTGGTTGGGAGACGCTCTGGCATTCAGTTGAATCGTACATGGACTTAGACAGAACGTGGCGAGTTGAATTCTACAAGGTTCGCACGAATGCTGCGAATGTGGCTCGGGTTCGGCCTGCCGTAGTGCGCGTCGATCGGATGGACTCCATCGACCCCGCAGACATCTGGGCAGGGCCTGATGACCGCAAGAAGCCGCCGCCCAAGCCTCGACCAAGGAAACCCAAATCCACCACTCGTGATGATCATGATGGTCGTGATGACGGTGTTGGGAAAGAGAAGAAGAAGCGTCGTCGGCCAGCGGAGGGAGTTGTTCCTGATCCTAGAGGCGGCCATGGGCGTGATGCAGATGGCCACGGCAGCGGCGGTGATGACTTATCCGATGTCGTCGTTGACCACTTGGGCGAACTCATCGACCAGCCTGAAGGACTCGATGATCACTCCGAGGACCCCGAGGACGATAGCCATAGTGATATATTCGGAGATCCAGAACCTAAGGTTGCCAAGGTGTCCTCTGACCCCGAGCCCGAGAGGCCCGAGAGCAACGCGGAGGAAGTTCAGGATCTTGAACGAGAGATTTTTCCAGAGGAGGGGCGCGAAGAAGGCGATGGCGACGGAAAGCAGAGCGATGACGACGATGATGAAGAGGGCCCTTATAGAGGAGCTGGTGGAGGGAGATCTGATGCCAGCAGTCGCGACAACAGCAGTTCCAGCTCCAGCTCCACCTCGACCTCGACGACCTCAGACTCCCATGAGCTTAGTCCCGATGAAGATCAGGACGGCTCTGACGGCTCTGATGGTGATGATGACCGGGGTGCCGCAGCAGCAGGCGGGCGCGTTGCCCGTGGACCGAAAGGGCCACCTCTCTTGAGGATCAATGTGCCGCGCTTCAGGGACGACTCCGGAGTCATGCCTTACATGAAGTATGATCCCATCGCTAACAGTATAATTGCTCAGTGTGGGATCCATGGCAAGTCATGCACGCTGACCAGGACATGTAATGACATTAAGGGTGCTGGTCGTCCACTCGGCATCTTATCTCTGTTTTTGAAGCTTGCTCACAAGTATGATACTGAGGCTTCGCACAAGCATGCGTTCAAGAAGTATGGAGTCAACGTATGGTCCTTCAAGAAGCGCTCAGATGCCAGAGATGAATTCGTGGAGCATGATGGGGCCGATGCCTTCTTGGAGTTGGAGGCAGATCCAGCTCCAGGTGCGCTCCCTGAACCTGGCGTCAGTCGCTGATCGGGTTCGTGTACTGAGTACTGTGGACTGCCTACTGTGTACTGAGTACTGAATACTGTGTACTGTGTGCTGCGGCGCAGGCCGCGCGAGGCTAAATGCTAAATGCAGTCACATTCCTCCTTCTCAACTTTCTCGTCATCCGTTCCACCCTCCATTCTCTGCCATCCTAGCCCCCGCGTGCCGTTTTGCCGCTTGCCGATTTTAGATCGCTTGGTGGGTGGGGTCAAGCAAACCACCAGGGCCCTGGGACCTTGTTCAATGCTCGATCGTCGATCCGGGCAGGCGGCCTTCTCGATCCCGTTGCCAGGCCCCCATCGGAGGCCGAGGTTGAAGAAGAGGTGGGGAAGGGTCCTGGAGCCTGGAGCGGGTCGTGGGGCCGTGAAGGTAAACGCGCAGGCCCAACCCGTCGCCCCCTCCCTCCGGGCAGCGGTCTCCTCCGCGTGGACGTTGAGTCGCTTGAGGGCGTGTCTGGGCTCAGCGGCTCAGGGGCGGACCAGAGGATGCAGGAGAGAGTCGGTGAGGAGGTGGAGGAAGGCCGAGATTTCAGAGGGCAGAGGTGAAGAGAGGAGGAATGTGACGAGGATGATGGGGTGAGGGGCATAGGGCGAGCGGCAAGCGAGGAGGAGGAATAATCAGGAGCAACATTGCAACGCAGGTTCGGCAGAAAAGCAACGATGAGGGGTCAGGGATCAGAGTCGCAGCGAGAGATAGGTCCAGATAGGTTAGGTAGCAGGTAACATCGTGAATATGTACAATGTAGACTGAGAGCTATACTATACAGTCTAGATTGCGAGAGAGAGAGAGAGGTGGGGGCGGTGGAGATGGAGGCATAGATCAGTTAGGCGGGGAGGGAAGAGTGAGGAGGGATACGCAGGAACAGGCGTGAGGGGAGGGAGAGAAGAGTACGGCGTAGTAGGGGGTAGGGGGAAGGGAGAAGCGTAGAACACCAATAATGTGACCATGGTGGTGAAGGAGGAAGAAAACATGATAGGCTCAGTACGAGCAAACATGAGGGCGAGGAGGAGGAGGAGGAGGATGGGGAGATCCCCGTTCCCAGTTCCCAACAAAGAGCATTTTTTCGGGGCGCCGCCATGCCCGCCCTAAGCTGTATCTGAAATATGTTTATCGTTTGGCCTTTAGCTGGAGCTCAATGGCCGTTGGCTTGTAGTTTTGCTCAATGGTCTGCGGCCCCTGGAATCACACGCGTGAAGATCGTGCTTGTTTGAGGGCCAGTGTGCTACTTAAGCTACGTGCGCCAGGCGGCCCACCCTTCATATTTCATTCACGTCCCCGATCCCCGTTTATCCTCGCCTCAATCCCCACCCCGCCTGTCACTGCTCGTCTCTCTGGCTGCCTGTACCCAGGGGGGGGCCGAAGTGAACTTAGCACTTCGTGGTGGCAACTACAGACCTACGATATATAATTGTTCCGAAACATCATAACGGCCCGCCCCAACACAGCACAGCCTTTCCTCCAAGTTTGTTTGACGTCAGACTTTAGACTCAAGCCCATCAGCGTTGGATTTTCCAGTGTCCAGCGGTTGGCTCTGATACACGTGTACTTCCACTGGTGCTGCATCGTGCCAGATGGAGCCCTCGTCGACTTGGGAGTTTGATTCCTCTCGCTTCGCGGAGTGCACGTCCGGGGCATGCACGATGTACGGTGATATGTCGTTCCAGGCCAATGGTTCCACAATTCTTGGGGGTCTTCTTGAAGCCTCTCTCTCTCTGAACCTCTCTGGGGTCTCTCGTCTCTCGAGTCCTCTCGGGTTGTCCTGTGGTGCTCCTGCGCTTTGCGCTTTGCGTCGCCCAGCTGAGGACGTCTTGGGGGCCAGTCGGGGCCACCTTGGTGCGCCATTGAGGTCCTCTTAGGCCCTAAGCATCTTGTCATGGGTTCGCGTGCTTGCCATGTACCGCGCGCCGTGATGTCCAACGACAGAGGCGGACGCCTCGTTTCTTTCAAACCCAACTGATTCTCCTGACGATCTTCCAGAGCCAGAGCTCCAGGACGACGGCGACCGCGTCGACGTCATCGGCCACATACCGCCCTCGCCTGCTGAACCTCATCATCACTTTGGTGTTGAGACTCCATCAGCAAGAACAACTCCAGTGGACCTCGCCAGCGTCGGATGGTGGGCTGATTTCCTTCACGCCGTGTGCAACGACTACCGCGCCGAGTTGGGGTTGCAGAATCGCCCTCTCACGATTCATTCTATTTGCTCTGGCACTTGTCCTGAAATTGTTGCGTGCGAGGCGATGGCCCTGAAGTATGAGGTCAAGGCCGCCTCAGATCCAAAAGAGATCTCGTTCAATTACGTGCAACATCAACTCGTCGAGGGCTATCACATGAAAAAGCCTGATCGTTTCTTCAAAGATTTCCGTTCTATCACGTGGGGAGTTGGAGATTGTTGGATTCGTGGTGGTGAGTACAATTCAGCCGATACGACAGAAGTGGATTTGGCAGTGATTGGCCTCCCTTGCCAGCCTGTTTCACTTCAAAGGGAGAAGCGGTTCCGTGACGGGTCTGTTACCACGCATTCGAAGTTTATCTTGTACTCAGACTTCTTGGATTACTTGAGCGAGAAGCGCCCTAGATGTTGTGCATTTGAACAGGTCCTTGGTTTTGGCCTACCGATCGAGACGGGCAGCTCCGATTCAGCCTTGAGTCTGCTACTGCAACGTCTCGAACTGCAGGGCCTGTACAGCGTCAGAGTTCTCAAGGTGTCCGGTTGCATGTTCTTGGACGTCGGCCGCACCAGGTCGGCCATTCAAACATTCCCGCCCCCATCAATGCCCAGCAAAGCAGTGGTTTCAAGCAGGGGGGATCAAACGATCAAACAAGCAAAAGGAGGAGGAGAAGAAGCATATGAGATGATGTGCGAGGAGTATTAAATAATGTAATGGAGAAAACGGATGCGGACGATGAGAAATAGTGAACGAAAGGGCAGCCACGATATTTGAGAATGAGTGGGGGGATATGGCACACGGCGGCAAACCTGGGGAAATTTATGATTCAGGAGAGGAGAGGACAGGGAGAGGGGCAAAGACGGCGGTGGAGAAAAGCAAAGAGAATATTGATTAGATTAGTAACGGTTAGTAAGTAATTAGTACAGCAGGTTTTTTTGGAGTGGTATGTGAAAAAAAGATCCGATAGGTACTGGATGTTCCTCGTCCGCCAAGATCTTGGCGGGGAGGCTGTGGTCGATGGAGTCGCCTCTATGTTCAAGGACAGCGTTCCCGGCGTCCCCCCATTCGCCCATTCATCTCTCCACTTCCCACGACTCCTCATCAGTTCCCCTTTGTTCTGCTACGCGCTACACATACCTACGTTACTCCCTATTTCGATGCGTTCGGTGCTTGCTGGTTGATACCTTCGCTGACGCAATCCGAACGATGCACCCCCTGCCCGCCCGCGCTGTAACCCTGAAGCCAGGTGGATTTAGACCAACGGACCCACGGCCAGGGCGGCCACGGGAGGAGGGGGCGCACGCCGCATTGCCCAGTGCCCAGGGCCTAGGGCCTAGCTAGGCCCAGCGCAAAACGAAGAGTAGCGAGTAATGAGTAGTGACTGGCCACGGGTCACAACAATCAGGATAACACGCACATTCCGACCACGCACAAAGTGCGTTGTCGGAATGCGACTTGAGCAAGCTCTCCCAAAGAAAACACGTTTGATCATGGCACATGGCTCTTGTACCAGAACAGCTACATGATAGATAAGTCAGATAAGTGCGTATGATAGTGCAACGGACGCCGTGGGCCCACGTATGCACATGAATCATGACATACGCCCAGGGTCATCATGCGTAAATGTGACACCATGGACAACTATCAACACGCAAAAAAGGATACTACATAGTGGGTTTACTTAGTTTGATTACAAAGGCTCATCACTCCGATTGCAGATGCAATACCGCTAACAAGTGCTAAGTAAAAGCCCGCATGTGTCTTAGCTTAGATAAGCTGTGATATGCTATGAAGCTGCCAGGTCTGCAAGCGTGCAAACAATAATCGCAGATTCCCTGACTTCCCGAAGGTCGAGTGAAGTGGCCCAACGGAATACCATTCTGCCGCTGGTAGTCCCTCTCATTGGTCACAAGGAAACATCGCGGCGTGAATGGGTTTCCAAGGATGTATGACGCCCAAAATACGGCGGTCTCAAACCTCAAACGCTTCCCGTTTCCCGGCGGGAGCGTTGTGGGCAGTAGACAGTGAGTCAGTAGAGTCGGAGTAGATTCGGCAGACAGCAGATGTGACCCCCCAATTAATTTCCATGGGCGCTGCAAACTTCGACCACGACGAGAGGGGCGGGCGTGGTGGAAGCAAACCAGCGTCGAAAAGGTCATTTGTTCTCGCGCGCGCCAGCTTCCAAGGCAGGCCTGAAGATGCAATGCAACAGCTTGCAAAGTTAAGTTTGTCGGCGCTTGTCTTGGCCTCTTGACCGAAGCACTGGCAATCAATCCGAAGGTCGTAACTTTCTTTTCGCTACTGCTGAATAAGCGGCGACGACCGCTCTTCTGAGTCTTCTCAGATCTCAGATGCGTACATAGCTGCGCTGATCTTATCCGAATCCGTTTGGCACTCGGCTCTGGGGCCTTCGCGTTTTGGGCAGTTGCTATCTTGAGCGCCCCGTCTATCGGCGTCGCGCTCGGGCCGCTCGGGCCCCTCTCGGGCATTGGGGGGCCTTCGTTGGGCCCGCGGGCCTCGGGGCCCATGCGCCTCGAGGTTGCAGTCGCTTCGGGCTCTCCTTGCGGCGCCTCCTCAGCGTTCTACATTGAGGCCCTAGACTCTGAGACTCTAAACGATATTATGAATCATGTGCCTGGACGCGCGAGGCATCCGCCCCCGCCCACTGGCGCGCCCAGCTTTCTGGGGCACTTTCGCGCCAGTCCTTGGGCGGCCCATCTTCGGGCGTCGCCCCCCCCCCCCGGGGGGAAAGGGGGCGCCTTGGGCTCTGGCTCTGGGCCGTGGGCCCTCTGACCCTCGAGGCTGCCTCGGCGCGGGGCCTCTCCGTTGGGCGTCGCGCTCGGGCTCCACCTTGAGACCAGAAGGCTGCAATGATTCCTTGGCCCCTTGGCTCGCGATGGCTCTGGGGCGGGCACCCGCTCGAGCCTGTTGCGCGCAGCGCCGCGGGCGTCTACATTCCACGCGCGCGATGGCCAGCGGGGCGGGGGGGGGGCTGCAAGCTTGGTCGCGCGAAAACCACGCGTCGTCGAAGTTCGCGGGGGTCTCCGCGCGCCCGCGCGCCCGCGTAGTCGCGTTGGCAGCGGGCCTCGGCTGGTCGCAGGGCTCCGCGAAAGCAGACTGTCACTGGGCTGGCAGCGACGAGCAATGCGAACGCGATCGGACAGGGGCGCCAGCCAAGAAAGACAGCAGCAAACACGCGCGGATACCACTGGCTGAACAACCAGCGACGCCAACCGCTGACTTGAAATTCCGCCGCCGATGTCTCAACCAACTGGCGGACCACAACTCACCGCCGACGCCGGCGGTTGCCTCTGCACCGCGCGCTGCGTGCTTGCGCGGTTTCGCCAGCGCGCGCCGCGCGGCGGCAAGTGTAGAGCGCGGGGGAGGGGGGGGGGGCATTGGGGCCGCGAGGTCATCCTTGAGGCTTTTGCTCGAGGCGCAGCGCCGCGCGCGAAGATGAGGACGGCGCGCGGCGCCCTGCGGCGCGGCAGCGCAGGGCAGCGCAGGCGCCAGCAAGAACAGCAGAACAGCGCGCAAACGCGCTAGCGCTCTAGCGCCGCTAGCGGCTAGCGCCCCCCCCAGTTCCGTCTGCCTCCACGCCGCCCTCATGCGGACGTGGTCGCCCGCGGAAAATGCCGCGCCAATCGGCGCGCGAAAGGTTGCAGCCCGCGGGCGTCGGGGCCATTGCGCGCTGCAAATGCGCGAGGAGCAAGGATGCAAGGGCGCGCGTTCACCCGGGCGCCCCTGCCGCATGTCCGCAGTTGCTTGCGCGCTCCACGCGCCCACGCCTCGCGAAAGATGGCGCTGCGCGTTCGTTCCGCGCGCCCGCGACATTTCCGGCATCATCGAAGTTCGATTGTTGCCATGGCTGCCAAGGGGGAAGGGTTTTCCCCCGAGGTCTTGGATAACCTTGCGAAAGCCAGGGTAGTTCAGGCCGCAGGCTCTGCGAGTTCGATGGCCTGCATTGGCCTTAGCGCTTAGCGTGGCGTGTTGCTTGCTGGACCGCCTTTCTTAGGATATGAGCGCATGTGCATATACCATATATGCGACAGCGTCGCAAACTATATCATTGTAACCGTTGTGCTCATGCTGCTCATGTACACCGACAAAGATTGATAGTTAATTAGGGAAGTATCGACCATACGTATACGCGAACATGGAAGCTCATGTGGGGGAGAGGGAATGATGCGGCTTGGCGTGTATGCACACACATATATATACCTGTGTACAAGTCGGTGCGTATATATTCGCATATATGCACATGTACATCGACATATAGAGAAATCGATGATGATGTGAGAGAGGGAGGCGTGCACACACGTATTATACATAAGTGCAGTTTAAGAAGTTGAACGGTGATGAAGCACACTACCGAGTTGGCCAACAACTGATAATATGATAATACTCAGTGAACTTTGAGACTGTTGTACAGGTGTGCACGCGGGCAGCCTGTATAATTACCCATGGGCCGACGACTACTCCGTAGCCCATTTACAGGCTTAAGTGCATTTTTGTTGTTTTGCCGTGCAGGAAATGGAACCCGCTGCCAGCGACACCTCCCAGATCGAGATTCGTACCAGCGTGGAGACA
Source organism: Prorocentrum cordatum (assembly GCA_963575745.1). Classification (NCBI taxonomy): domain Eukaryota; class Dinophyceae; order Prorocentrales; family Prorocentraceae; genus Prorocentrum; species Prorocentrum cordatum. The sequence continues at coordinate 67,143 of CAUYUJ010022480.1, forward strand.
TGCACGCGAGATCCTAAGCTTTACCCTTACACGCGACTCATTCTTACAGACTTAGAACAGCAGCCACAACCGAGCGGAGACGACGAATATGCAATCCGATTGTACGCAGATACGTGCAGGCACACGAAAATACTATGCGATGGCGGCGCGTCAGGCCCGTTCTTTGGAGTCAGCGGATTTGCCACTGAGGGTTCGAGGTTTACGCCATTCCCGCAGCTACGAGAAGGTATCAACTACTCCTTGGTATTTTGGGGAAGCCCCCACTGGGGGGAGCACGCTCACGAGAGTTCAAGCAAACATTGTAGGTCGTCAGGTGAGTTCAAAAGCAATAGTTTCGAGTCTTTGTCATGGGGTGCGCCAACGGCATTGGTTGCAATGACATGCACCAACAACTACAAGGTCGAATATTGGAGCCCGACATACAGGAAGGACAAGTTTCAGCCAGAACTCCGGGAACCGCGACAGTTAATAGTTGCCCCATGCTACAACCGTGGCTACGTACCGTTGTCGTCAGGCACCAAGTACCATGAGATGACAAATGACCATGTCAATGTGGCGCTGTTGGTCCCAGGCCGGTTTCGAAGTTTCGTAACCTACAGACCCGACAACGTGACCATCGACCTAGGAGTTACTCTCTTTCGCACTTTACAAGCGATCCAAGGCACTACGGACCAATACGCAATCGAGCTGGGAGGCCAAAGCTTTTCATTAGGATTCGAGTTGCACCTTGCAAAAATGGAGCTCGACCAATGGGAGTATGAAAGTTGATGTATCAGTATCAGGACGTTGCCCAACACCTATAATTCAACACTTGATATCAGGGCGTTGCTTATGTGGAACTGAAGTTGATCAACACTTACGGAGATCAACATATTGAACTATCAGTTGAAGTTGTGATGGAATTGAAGTTGATTCGATGCTTACTTATGGGAATGGAGTTCATCAGTATTTACTGTACTTGAATGTGTTCAACACTCGCATATATGTGAGATTTAAATCGCAGTTCAGTCCAGGTTCAACAGATATGTTGGCCAGTGGGCCGCCTCTCAATTTGCAGTCAGGTTTCAGCGCACAGGCGCTCGAAAGGACACAGCGCCCTTTCAAGACGAATCGGCCTCCTGGCCGCACTTGCAGGCGAGTTCAGCTGTTGCGTCGGATATTCGGGTCAAAACGCGCCCGTGGATTTTTCGTCGTCGTCGTCGTCGTCGTCGTCGTCGTCGTCGACGTCGTCGTCGTGGGGGGTCCTGGGGCCGATCCTTGAGAAGATCACGCCTAAGCGAGGCGCAACTGCTGGAAGACCCCCCGCGGCGAGACAACCTCCAGGAACCAGCGGAACACCTCCTCCTTCTTATCCCCCTCCTCCCCCCTTGCTTCCCTCCTCCTCCCTCCTCCTCCTCCTCCTCTTCCTCCTCCTCCTCCTCCTCCTGCTCTCCGCTGTAGTAGCCATTCTGGCTCAAACGGTTGTTCTGCGCGCATAACGCAGAGAATCGCGCGCGCAAAAAAATTCAAAACCAATAAAAATCAGAAACCATTTCCGAAAAAAAACCAGCAGTTTTGTGTTTCGTTTGTTTGTTTCATTTTTTGTTGAAAAAAAACTTCTGGGTTTGGATTCCCGAAAACGGAACCCGAGTTAGCCGCTCCTGACCCGAGTTGCCCCTGATGATGTGGGGTTCTGGACGCCAGAATTATCCAGGGTAGCTCGGGCCCCGGGTAAGTCGGGCTCGGGTTCCCGAAAAACGAAGCCGAGTTAGCCCTGGCCCGAGTTACCCCTGATGATTCGGGGCTCTGACCAGCTGCCCTGGGAACTCCAGGCCACGAGCTGCCAAACGCGCGCGCCGTTCCATTGTTGTCGTTGGCGACGGCGCAGTGCGCGACAGCTCGATAATACACTTGACAGCTTGACAGGCAGCAGGACGACAACCGATAATTGATAATCAGAAGGTTGAGTCGTGGAGGGCATGGGGCGCGACGGCGACGGCGGCGGGAACGGCGGCGCGGCGCGGGGATAGGGGGGGGGGTGAAAGACGTCGGCGCGCGAGCGGGGGCGGGGGGGGGTGGCGGGCAGACGGGCGCAGAGGCGATGGGCCCGGGAGCAAGACAAGGCGCGCATGGAGGACGCTAGTAGCGCCCGGGAGATCGATCGGAAGAGCGGGGCGGATCAGGATTGCCCGGGAGACCGAGCAATGCGGGAGCATTTTTGGAGCATTGAGAGGAGCATTTTTGGAGCATTTTTGGAGCATTTTTGGAGCATTTTTGGAGCATTTTTCCCAAAACGCATTTTTGGAGCATTTTTGGAGCATTTTTAGAGCATTTTTGGAGCATTTTTAGAGCATCTAGGATTCTACCCGGGAGACTAAAAATTCTACCCGGGGGGCCGAGCATTGGAGCGCACCCCTGAGAGCACCTCCCCGGGGTTGCCCGGGCCCCCCCCGCCCCCTTTCCCCCTCGCTCCTGAAAGACCAAAGCGCTTCAGATACTGGAAAGCCCCCCCCCCCCCCCTTCCCCGCGCGCCGCCACTTCGGCCATTCGGATATTCGTTTGCACAGTTCTCACCGCGGAAAAAAAAAAACAACGATGCCGCTGCGCCCCAGCCACGAATGATTTGTTTTGCACAAAGCCTCCCCCTCCCGGCCCACGGACCCCGCCCTCGGCGCAGCTCGTCGCCTCCATCCTCTGGGGGCGCGCGCGCGCAAGACGCGCGCGCAGACTTAATTGCAGGACAGTTCCACAACCGACCCGCGCCGCTTTTGCTCCGCAGCGCGTCGCGCAGCCCTGCGCCGCCCCGCCCCGCCCCGCCCTGCCGCCCAGACCGCGTCGCCCCCCACTCGCCAGACGCGTTTCGCTCTCCGCCTTGTGTTTGCCCTCTTGCCGCCCCCGCCGCGCCCGCTGCCCCTTTGCCCCCGTCGCCTTTCTCATCAGCGCCCTTTAGTTTAGCGGCTTAGCGCGGTGCATGGTGCGCGGGAGGGCGGGCGCGCGGGGCGAGGCGCGGCGGGGTGGGCGGGTGGGGCGGGGTGGAAGTGGGCGAGGCGGGCTAAGGTCGCGCGCGCGTCTGCGCGCGCGACCGCGCGGGCGCGCGCGGGCGCGCGCGCGCGTGGATGAGGGGGGGGGGGGGGGGGGGGGGGTGCGCGCGCGGCGGCAGCGGGGGGGGGGCGCGGATGCGAGGGCGAACGAACGAGCGCGAACTACTACAGGGACGCCGTCTGGACGCTGCGTTCCAGCGCAGAGCCAGGCAGAGCCCAAGGGAGCCCAAGGCAGAATTCGAAGGCTCATCGCGCATGACAATGGGCTCAGGTGCCAGGGCCTGGGCCCGCGTCTCAAGGCGCAAAGCCGCAGAGCCTCAAAGCGCCGCGCGCGGCATGACCCTTTCATCCCATCGCCGCTGCAACAGCGCGTTGCCGCCATTGCCGGCGGGGCCTCCTCGCCAGCTCCCATCAGCCCCGCCGCCGCCCGAGCCTACTCCCCTCGCGCCCTGCCGCCCGCCCCCCCCCCACCCCTCCTCGCGCCCGCCCGCCCCCCGCCCATCCGCCCGCCCGCCCGCCCCCCCCGCCCCCCCGCCCACCCACTGACGCGCGCGCGCGCTCGCGCACGCACGCGCGCGCACACGCACGCGCGCACGCGCCCCACCCCGCGCCCGCGCCCCGCGCCCCACTTGGCCCGATCCAACCTGGCCACAACCACCACGCACGCACGCGGCGCAATCCTGTGCCAACTGGGCCAACTGCTTCTCTACACTCTACTCTACACTCTACCACCGCCAACTATGCTGCGCACTGCGTCGCAGTGGCATGCGTCACTACGCGCGCGCCGCCCGCCGCCGCCACCCCACCCCACCCCGCCCGCCATTCCGCGCGACCCGAACCTCTTCGACCGCGCTGCCCATCGCCGCCCGCGCGACCATGCCCGCGCGACCGCCGCCGCCGCCGCCTCCATGCCGCCCCTCGTCCCCGCGCCGACGGCGCACGCGCTGCGTCTCTTTCGCCATCGACGCCATCGTCAACGCGAGGCGCCACGCCGCGCGCCTCCGACCCCGCCACCAAAGACTCCAGCCACACACGCGCGCGCGCGCCACTTCGCCACCGCTGCGCACCCCGCAACCTCTCCTTACGCCGTACGCGCATCCTCAACGTCCCCAGCCCCGCCCAAACCGCGCCGCGGCAAGCCGCGCGCGCGCGCGCCTCATCGCGGGCGGCCGCCCGCGGCGGCGGCGGCCCGCGCGGGCGGAGTGGCGCGCGATCGGCGGCGAGGCGGGCGCGGGGGAGCGCGTGGCAGGGGTCGCATTGCGCGCGACGGGCGAGCTGGAGGCGCCGCGGGGCAAAGGGGGGCAAGTCTGGCTCGGCCAAGACCAGGTCGAGCGCCCCCGAAGCGGCTAAGCCTTGAGCGAGCCGCCCAGGCGCCATCGAGATAGTCATCCGAACTGGGCGCGCGGCGCAAACAAAACATGGTGATCCGCACGCAGCTTGCGCTGGGAAGCCGCAGCCACATCTGGCAATGATAACGACGATTGGCGCGCGGGGGCGCTCGTGCACCGACGACGGCAGAAGTTGTGATTCAAGCTGATTCAAGCCCCAAGATCTCATGGTGCCCTCAGCGGCCTAGGGCCTAGGGACTGGGGCCCAGGGCCTCCAACCAGAATGCGCAATGCGCCTGGGGCACCAAGATGCCCCAGAGTGCCCGAGCCACCAAGACGCCGCTGCCCTCAGACGCCCAAGGCCCAAAGATGCCCTCAGACGGCGAAGACCTGGGCCTAGGGCCTAGGGCCCCAAGGTGCCTCATAGGCCCAAGGCCCCAAGATGCCCTCAGACGGCCAGGGCCCCGAGGCGCCCCGAACCGCTCAGGCTGGCGGCTAGCGGCTAGCGACTAGCCCGCAAGACCAGAGGGCGCCGAAGGCACAGGGAACAAAAGCGCGCGCGTCCGCGGTTTACCGCGCGCGCAGGATATCGCCGACTTCCGAAAAGGGAGAACCCTGGCTGTAGACATAGGACTCTAGCGGACTTGATAGCATCACCACAAAGGCGTTACTGGACCCCTCTGGGGGCGCTGCGCTGCCAAGCTTCGCCGATGAAGTTAAGCGGCCTCGGTTTTGGCGGTTGCGCCCAAGAAGCGACCTCCAGTATAGCGCGCGCGCAGGCGAGCCGCCAGCCGCCAGCCACGCGCGCGCATTCGCAGAGCCACGCCGGATTTATTCTGCGGCCACAATCATTGCCCCCAACGGCTCACGGCTCACGGAACGACGAACGACGGAGTGACGATCTGCAGCTGCAAGCGGTCCTGCGCCATGGGCTTAGAAGCCCAAGGCCCGCTGCAGACTGCGGCGCAAAGACCCGCCGCGCACGCGCGCGCGCACCGCCGCCACCAACGACAGCAACAACCATACACGCACAGACCGCATACCACACACCACCACTACATTGCACGCAACCAGGCGCCACAACACCACTGCACTTAACACCACCCACCCACGGCCCGTGCACGCATCGCCCCCCCATGCCATGCCCGCGCTGCAATGCGCGACCGCCGCCGACCGCCAACCCCGGCCTGGCTCGCAGCCCGCCTCGCTCCCACGCCGCCGCGCAATCGCGCGCCGCGCGCGCGCGCCTCGCCCGTGCTTTTGCCCCGCCCCTCCTTCCACGCGCGCGCGCCCCCCCCTCCCCGCCCCTGCGCGCGCGCGCGCCCCCGCCCCCCCCCCCCCGAGCCCCCCCGCCCCCCACCCCACGCGCGCGAGCACCACCACCACCGCTACCACCACCACCGCCACCACCGCTGCCACGCATGGATCGCTCACGCGCGTCGCCGCGGTCGCGCGGTTTGCACTTGTGACAAGTGTGCCGGGCAGAGGCAGTGGAAATATGCAGGGAAAGCTAGTCAAGTCTTTCCTGTCGGCGTCGCGCTCGCATTCCACGTAGTCGAAAATTGCACGCGGCGTGCTCACGCACGCGGGAGACAACGGACGATGTCTCGGGCAAGGGCATGGGGGTCGCGGCCCCTTGCGATGCGTTCAGACACAGGGGTCTGCGCCATGCGGCAACTGATTGACAGAAATGCCAGGCGGGTGTGAAGTGCGAGGGTGGGTGTGTTGGTATGTGTGTGTGTGCGCGTGCGCGCGTTGTGTTGTGTGGCTGCGTCGGGGTGCGACAGAGGCAGGCAGGGTCGGGGTGGTTGGTGGTGCCACTGGTGCAAGGACATTTGGCGGCGTCGGGCGCGCGCGGGGCGGGGCGGGATGGGCGCCGCGGGCCCAGGCGCGGGCGGGCTGGCGCAGTGGGGCGAGGGGGGTGGATGAGGGGGCGGGGTGGGCTCGGGCAGGGTCGGCGCGGGGGTGGCTCGGGCAGGGCGTGGTGGCTGGGTGTCGGCGCGAGGGGGCGTGCTGATCCTATGAGCCTGATCTATCGGGCTGGGGCCGCGCGCATTGGTCCCTTGCGTCCGAACCTAGGGCGGGGTGCTTGACGCGCAGTCAAGCAGCACCTTGCTCGAGGTCGGCTTAATATGGGTGGTCGGTGGCGCGATTACTTCCAGCGCGGCAAGCGCGCGACGAGCATAGGGCATATATCGGCGTAGCACGTAGCATAGCACCTAGCACAGACAAGGCCTCGGCCTTGTTTTACAATTGCTCGTCAATTCGCCTTGCGCCTCCTGTGCGAGGCAGCACGATTTGCTTATGCGCGGTAAGTTCGCGCGCATATGTTGCGGTGCCTCAGGCGCTGGGCTAGGACCCTTCAGGGCCTTCGGCGTCATTGGGCGTCTAATGGCATGACTCTTGTGTGGCTGCTTTCGGGAAATGTAGGCGCGTGGAAATGATCCAGGCGGCCTCATGCGCATGTGCGTGCTCTAGCCAGTTTGAAGCATCTGGGGCCTTAGGCGTCTTTGGGTGTCTAGGGGCCTTAGGCGTCTGTGGGTGGCCTGGGGGGCTCGGGGGTCTTGGCGTGGTCTAAAATCTAAAGTCTAGGGGGCCGTAGGAGTCTTCGGGAGCGGGAGTCTTGGGTTTGGGGTCTGCGGCTTTGGGCGTCTGGTGCTCTAGGCTTCTTCTGGGGCGTCTTAGTCTGGAAACTCTAGGAATTCTGCGCGTGTGTCTCGTTGCCCGCGCTGCATGTGTTAGACGCCCCGCGGGCACAGCAGCCGTTAGTCCGTGATATTGCTCCTTTTTGCTCGAGAACCGAGAGCGAAGAACATATTTCCATATCGCATGTGTTGCCCATCCCGAAGCAAGTTTCATGTCGCTGGAAGCAGAAGTCCTTGGACAGATCGACATAGTCCTTCGTGATCCCGATTTGCCAACAACTGTGAGCAAAGTGGTGCGGACACGCATCCCTGTCGCCTTGCACTTGTTCGGCACGAAGGTTGATGATGCAAAGGACGGCGACGCCCGTGAGGAAAACGGCGCCGCTGAGCTTGCCGCAGCCCCCATGGGCCCCATCGGTGACACTTCAGAGTTGTCTTCTACGCCACCTGAACTTGTGATCGAGAGCCAATGGAAGCAAGAAATCATCGAGAGGGACGCGGTTTTGGCGGCAGAGGCTGCCTCTAGGCCGGAGGACGGGTCCGAACCCAATGACGCGGTGCCTCCAACCAGTGGCGCCGCGTCGTCTGGCGCGGCGCCGCCGACGCAGTGGCTGCCCAAGTTGTCGAAACCTGGTTTGTCTCAGTTTGAGTGGACCAAGACGATCGACATTAGCGACGGTCCTCCTCCACCGAGACCTGGCAGCGAGGCCCAGGATGCAACGGCGTGTCCTGCAGGCGAACCTGCAGCGCCTGCAGGCAACGTTCCCGAAGCGCCAGCGAATGCGAGGATCCCAAAGCGGGCCTCAGAGCCAGTGCCCAAGGCGCCTCCGAAGAAGCTATCTTCCAGGGATCGCGCTCGGCTTGCTGCGATGCCACCAGACGCGCCTTCAGGTCCGCCACAGATGGATGACACCCAATTGTTTGATTCAAACGCTGTTTGATGGCTTGGTCGATTCCTTTAGGCCAGCAGCTAACGACGCCGACCAGTCTGCTGAATGATTTTTCAACCTCATCAGCACCGTCCGAGACGGCTAATAGTTTAATAATCGCTAACCAGAGCGGGGGAAGGTTTATTAGCAGCTTAGCATGAGGTCTCATGTGTCGGAATGTATCGTTATTTGTTTTCCGATGCCGATCTTGAGAGAGCCTCAAAGGATGGGGAGGGTAGAGGTTTACGATTCGTCTTTGAAGACCTGTTGGCTTCTGGCTGAGACCAGGTCTTCCGGAGCTGCTGGCTTCTGGCTTTAGGCCGAGGCGGAGCAGCAGCACTTCAGTTCTTCGCCGAGGCCCGAGGGGTTGCTTCAAGGAGCCCCAGGCGCCGAGGCGCTTTTATGCTCAGTGGTGCCGTTACACCGTTACGCATCGGCAGTGGTGCACTTAATGTGTCGACCTCTCTGAGCGGTTCCTCTGTCCCTTCGCATGCTCTCGGGGCCTCGCTGGACCTGGTCGAGGCCTTCATTCTAAGTCGGTGGGGCCTTAGGTTTCAAGCCGCGTTAGGGTAGGCGTCTGTGGGTGCTCTGGGGCCTTAGGCTTCCTGCGGCGTCTGGGGATTTGGGGCGTCTTCGAGTGTCGGGGTATTGTCTGGAGGCACTTTACGGACTTAGGCTTCTGTGGGTGTAGTTCGGACCTGATGGCCATATGGCATGTATATGTCGGGATGTATGGTTGCTACCAACATCAGCCACCGTGAACATCACCCCGGTGGGGATCAATGATGGCAAGGAAACTGGTGTATGCATGAGTTCGTGCATCACGAAATGAACGATGAACGTTATGATAAACTTATGTCAAGCCTCACGTCAGACACGATGATTGTGAGGGTAAGTTTGTCTTGGGGCCTTAGGCGTCTGCGGGTGTCTATGAGCCTGAGGCGTCATTGGGTGTCTAGGGGCCTTAGGCGTCTGTGGGTGGTTTGGGGCCTAAGCCTTAGGAGACCTAAGGAGTCTTGGGACATGTGTGTCGGGCCTGTAAGCTCACGCGCGCGCGTTCACAAGTCTATACCACAACACACACACACACACACCTTCGTGATTACGAGAGGCATGCGTCCAGCTTGACAGTGAATTCAATTGAACCATCTCGATTCCAATGTTGCGACGTCTTTCTGTCAACCGTATCTTTGATTGCTCGGCATTGGCATTCGCATGCGGCGGCACTTCCTGTCACAATTCTTGAGAAGATGATTGGGTTACATTGCCGTCCTGCTTGGAAGCATCTTCCCTCCATGAGATGTGTGCCTACCATTATTGAGCCACTCCTCCGTCTCCTCCGACCTCCTGGGGCTGCGAGCGGATATGCCAAAGGCTTCATAAGATTGAGCGGGGGTCCCAGTGCTGATAATTTCTTAGGGGCCTGCGGGGGGCGGTGCATGAGCACTCGAGGGCAGATATACTCTTTTACGTGCGTAAGCAAGCCCCTTGGCGAACACGCAAGGGCAGACACATACAGACACTTCGGCACTTAACACTTAACGACCTGACGTGCGCATCGCTGCACGAACGCATGGCAACATTACAACATTACATTACAACAAGTGGTTGCAGCCGTGCGCGAGTGACACGTGACCTCTCCAATGCTTACGTCCGCCCCCTGATCGTTGGTCTAGTTTTCGGGCGAACCCGACTTCGAGAATGATTGTGCTAGGCCGGGCCTAATGATTAGGGCCTGATGTTGGTATGTTGCTGCCGGAGAGATCGCCGCCTCCATCTCTCCCGTTCCATGCGCCTTCCCCGACGAGAGAGAGATAGAGATAGATCGTTAGATCGAGAAGTCTGTATGTATATAGTGATAATGGTACATACAAATATCTATATATATATACACATAGATATATATGTATATGTATAGAGAGTATATATCGAGATGAAATGAAATGGCATATTTATAGAGAGAGAGAGAGAGAAATAAAGAACGCCTTGGGACTCTGGCGTTGGGCCCTCTTGGACCCCGCTGACCTCCTGGGACTCCTGCCAAGAGGGCTCTCCTGGAGCCCGCGCGGGGCCCGCTTGGGCCCCTCTTGCGACTTAGTGCGGCCTGAGGAGGCTCATGGGGGGGGGAGGGGGGAGGGCCGCGATGTATCAGTGCATCAGCACTGAGCAGATAAGCGCCCAGAGGAGATCATCCAGAAACGCAAGCTCATGGCGGCGACCAAGCTCGATGACCTGTTCTACCAAGAGGGCGAACCCATGCTCGTACAGCGTTTGCTTGACAATGACAAGGCCCACGGTGCAAATAACTAAGTTGGGGTTCGCTTGTTTTTCTTAGCCTCCAACAACTTCCAACACGGATCAGGCCCAATCGGGCTGCCCCCCCAATCAAATGATATCGAGGAATGTGTTCGGTGTTCTTTCATTGCCATTGCATTGCACGTCACCGTTGCACAAGGCAGCCCGCCCAGCCAGGGAGGACAGAACCAAGTGGAAGACGCATTCGCAGAACATGCGGGCCAAATTGTCCATGACAGAGGATGCCGCACCGTGGACTGGGCGAGCTGAGGTTCGTTTGCGAGGCGTTGGAGTTCAGCCACGAATCTTGGACCTCTTGGACTTGGGTTGGCAAAGTCGCGTGAAAAATCCGCCGGGAGGTTTCAAGGATCTTCCAAAGTCAGAGAAATTAGACGCACTGGTCGATAATTTCTACGCGGACATTTCTCAACAGAACGTCAGAGAGCCGTGGGGGAATCTGAAAGTTGCCACCACTAGCAGCGTGATATATTCTTATAAGCATGACAGGATCCTTTTCGAGGAGGAGTTGCTTCGCTTGCAAGGTCACCCCGTCCCAGCGGATATCACCTGCGGCAAAAAGGGCAATGTGAAATCGTTTCAGGAACTCGCTGGTGAGGCTATGACGCTGCCTGTGCTTGCATCGGCGATGATGTCAATGATTTTGAAAGTGCCGTTGCCAGGGTTGTGGCAGCGCGCGCCATCAGTGCAGCCGCCGCAAGACCCCCACAGCCCGGCACAGGACACCCAGGACCCATGATTGTTTTCGTGTGTGGCACGCGGGGCACGCTGGCATTGTAGAGTCTATTGTAGAGTGCAGAGCGTAAATATCGAGAGAAAGAGTAGGACTAGGAGAGGAAGAGAGAGAGAGAGAGAGAGAGAGAGAGAGAGAGCGAGAGGGAGGGGGGAACCAGAATTGTCCAGAAATTGTTTCCTGTGGCCGACGTGGTCCTCTGCAATTTGAGACCTAAGGCCTGAGAGCCTGAACTGGAGATGCGCGCTTGCAGCTGCTCAGTAAGCCGACTGTGATGGAGTCTGAGCCCGCGAGCCAGCCAATTTTCGGACATAAAGTTTTGGGGCCGCACATGTTGCGTGTGGCTGAGCTCGTGAGGATCTCTGGGGGCCGCATCGGTAGACAAAGCATTGCCGCATGCGGGATGGTTAAATAGTGTGCCTTCTGTCGAACATTGAATCTGAACTTGAGACGTGACTTGAGCCGTGATGAGCCTGAGCCAAGAGCCAAGAGGGCCAAGGTAAAGGGGTCTGGCGCATTGTTTATGATCAGTATGGTGTCTGGTAGATTGTGAGGTTGTACCCTGCCACAGGATTGCCTCCGTTCCTCTCCTCCCCCCCCCCGCCCTGCAACGTCACAACTTACTCGTCTCCCTTGCCCTTCAGCCACCCCTTCCTGGCCATCTCAAACTTAAGCTTAAAGCGATTTCAATATGCAAAATTTCCCAATCCTTTTCTGGATGGACCCGAGAACCGTTCAGAGCCCACATAGCCTAATACCTTATACCCCCTTGTAACAAACCCAAAGGCGTTTGCTCCTATCCGGGTTAGGGGAGGGGTCCCAGGATACCCGAATGACAGAAATGCAAGATGCAACGTCTTGTACATCCGTAGCCGCGGAAATATCAGGCCCCGCCATGTTTCAGATGTCAGTGCTCACTCACCAGCGCCCGCTGTGACCATGACGGCCGCGGGCTCGCAGGCCTCCTACCAGGATCTTCTTCAGAGCGAATTGGATGCTTTGCTGGGTTCTGGAGACGAGGGCGCCGCTGCTGCTGCTGCGCGCGCAGAGCCACCTTCCAAGAAGACGAAGTTCTGCGCGGCAGTCAGCATCAAGTGCGATGTCTGCAAAACGCCACCGACGGACCACCGAACACCAAACGGGGGGGATAGGAGGAAAGAGGGCAGGGCCAGGGGGCGCATGATTTGAGAGAAGCAGAACAAAAAACACAAAGTTTCAGGGTTGAGAGGGAGGGGGTGTGGAGGAGGGCTGGGGGTGTATAGTATAAGGTATAGGGCGATGGAGGGAGGAGGCGGATCTGTCAAAAAGTAGCAACCACTCCCACACTCCCATCTAAGCCCCATGTCTCGTCTGCGGTCGAGGGGATTCGGCACTGACTGACTGACTGCCCGTTGCCCCCCCGGTTGGGTCGTCGAGGATTGGGGATGCGGCACGTGCCCACATTCAGAGAGAATCAGAGAGAATAGGATAATGCAAATCTGCAAAGCTTGTTTAGAAGTGTGACACATCCAGGAAGCGGAAACCAAATCAGGAAGAGAGAGGAGGAGAGGAGGATGAACCATGATGATGGCGATGAGTGTGTGAGGGAGGGAGCGGGCGAATATTTGTTTGTACTCGGCGAGGCTCAGAGATGCAACAAAAACCTGGGATCCGCTCATCGCTCATCAGCGGCCGAACTTTGCCCATTGCTATCCGGCTAGCGGCTACCCCCAGGGGCGATGTTTGTAAGTCCCCCGCAGGGTCCCAGGGGCTCTGGTCATGGGCAAGACTCAAGTTTCGATTTCAGAGGCTCGAGACGTTGAGGCTAAACTTGTTTCTTGGCTCTCCACCCAGGAGACAACGTGGGCGGCGTACGTGAGGAAGAAGAAGGAGATGATACCTCAGGGCAGGGCCTGCAGAGATTGTATGCAATTGTTGCTTGATGTCTGGCCAGGCGTTTCATGGGGGGATCACGCCACGAAGTACACTGCGAACATCGATGACCACAAAACGAAGGTCGACATGGCGAAGGAGATCAAGCTGAAGAAGATTGAGGCTCCGTTCAACCAGGCAGAGGTCAGATCGACCGAAACTGTGGGTTCCTACTTGTACTGGGATGGCATTGTCTTGGACTCGGATCAATTCACAAAAAAGTTCTTGCATACCCACGAAGGCATCCCGGATGTAATGGAGATCTCGCTCAACAGAAATTTGGACGGCACAGAAGAAAAAGCATTCGTATTCCAAGACCCCGACCAACCCTACCGCAAGATTCGCTTCTTCAGTCAGTGCGATTTGTCGAAGAGTATTGGGTTGTTGCCAGCAGAGAAGCACTTGGTGGATGGCCAAGCACGGGCCAAGTTCGATTCGCAGATGAAGCTAGATGTTGGAGCTCGGATCCAGCAGCTCCGAGGAAATCAATTCGCCAACCTCCCGACGCTGCAGGCGATCGAGGAGAACGTCCGCAAGGTCAAGGCGGATGAGGATTCGAAGAAGAACAAAGACCTCGAGCAGATGAAACAATGGGAAGAGAGGAGGCGAGAGAAGAAAGCTGCCGGAGAAGAGCTTGATGACATCGGCAAAGAACTATTTGAATCGTCCTCCGAGGCCAGCGACGAAGGGCAAGTAGTCACCACGACACATGTTCCAAAGGAGCAGGGCAATGCCAAGACGCTCGCAGGCAAGTCTAAGAAAGGTGGTCGAGGTGCTGCTGCTGCTGCTAGTCGTGGCGGCGGTGGCGGTGGCGGACGGAGGGGGGCTGCGGCTGGCCGAAGTCGCGGCAGAGGTGCATCGTCGGGAGCGGCCGCAGCGAGGGCTTCAGTTGCTGGCTCCGTGGCTGGCGACCTCGGCGGCATCGAGGAGTTGGAGATCAAAAGCGGGGGCCTGAGTGGAAGCAAGACGGTCGTGTCGATGAACACCGCCAGATCGCCTGCCAAGGGAGACGCCCCATCGGATCCGAAGGGCGCGGTCGAGTATTGGATGAATCGCGTGGACATTGATGACATTCTCAGGACTGGCGCGAAGCTTGGGAAGGACATCTTCCAGGTCTAGTGTCAAACATAACCAACCCCGTTCCTGTACTTACACTTACGAATGGCCCTCGGCCAAAAAGCCCACAGCCCCACCACCGTGCCAAGGTTGTAGGTATGAGGCGTCGTGGATGTTCGATGGTATCTGGCATGGAGCACTCGAGGGACTCTTGACTCTTGGAGGCAAGTTTGTAGTTTTTCGAGGCCGCATGGGGCCTCTTGGAGTCTCTTCTCGGCCTCTTGGGGGTTGCTTAGGGGCATCCGTTCGCCTCTTGGGGGCATCTTGGGATCTTGGGGCCACTTGGGAGTATAGCGAGTAGCCCTCTTGGGGCGGAAGGCTTCGTTAATCCCCCCCCCGCTGCCTGTTTGCCTTTTGGACCCCACACCGTTGCTGTTTCGCCTAAGTCTTTCGAGAGGTGTTGGTTGGTTCTGCATGGGGAGATACAGGGCGCCCAGGAATTGACCGGGAGGGCTCCGAACCCTGAGATAGGTTGAACGCTTAAACTTTGAGGCCTAAAGCTTAACGTTCCAAGATCCAAGAATGAGGATAGAGGGGCAGGGACAGTCTGGCACGCCCACTCCATGCCGATGCCCAAGGGTACGGTGGCGGATCCGAATAATGATGTGTGTATATATATATACACGTAAAGAAACAAGCATGTCTTTACACTTATTCGAGCTTTGAGCCTGTCAATACCGTGAGCCGACCTAGAGAGCTCAGAGCGAGCACTGTGTTTTGTTTGAGGCTTGAACCTTGAACCAACGTGCTACATTTATACTTTATACGAAATGCATGTTAGATACTAAGTCAATCGGCCGTTGCCGTTGCCGTTGCCCTTGCTTTTCGACACCCTAGTTGGGCGAGGCTGGCAAGAAGGCAATGCAGGAGCACCCGAAGGCTGGTCGCAGCGCAGAGAGGCATTGCAGAGTCGCAAGGCTGGCCGTCAATTTAACCAAAGAGCACTTGCCCAAAATGAAAGTGGCTGAGCTGAAGCAGCACCTGAAGGAGTTGATATCCTACAAGATCGTTCTCCCGCAGTCGCACCAGCTGCTAGTTTGCGCGACGAAGGAAAACGAGTTGCGCCAGTCACCATCCTTCGCTGGATTTGCTGAGAACAGCGATTTCTTTGAACTCTTACGCCTAGACGGTATTACCAGCACGGGCGGCAGCTCAGGCGAGGGGAACGAGCAGCCTCCTCCGCAGCATTCACAGCAGCAAGTCATGCCCACGGCCTCTGAATCAAAATTCGACCCCATGGAACCTAAGTTGAGCGAAGTCGACGGTATTGATTTGAGGTCGGCGGTTTCCTTCATTGACGAGAAGTACATCAGTGGCAAAATGCTGTCTGCACTCATGGCGAAGAATCGCAAAGCCGCTTTGGATATTGCCGAGGCGTGCGCTAAGGTCTTGGCCACAGCCTCAGACGGCGAGGTGATCTCTTCTGCGTCAATTGCGTGCCGCTGCGTGATCGCCATCTTCCACAGCTCGCCCGGCGTTCAGAGGAGCACCAAGGACGACGTCAACATAGTTCTGGACAGCACAGCCAGCGGCGCGATCTCTGACGGTGCGGGCGCGAAGCGCGACGAGGACTACTTCAATGTGTTCAAGGAAGTCTTGGAGGAGAACTACAGCAAGAAGATCGGCGAGTTTTTCAAGTTCACCATCGCTGAGCAGACTCAACTGCCAGAACTGACGGCCATCTGCAACATAGTCGAGCCCGAGAACCTCGATGCCATCAACCAGGCCCTCAAAAAGCTACCAGTCTTGACACAGACATGCAGGGCGGGTGCAACGAGCGAGCTTGAGATGAAGACGCTCGCGGCCATCCAGGGCCGCAAGTTGTTGTGCGTCAATGCTCCCGACTCCACCACTCTGGATTACTTTGAGGGCTTCATGAACACAGTTAAGCTTGCCATCGAGAACATGCCCCAAAAGGTAGACGAGCTGGTGGCTATTCGCACTGAGATTGCGACGCTCCTGCAGAACAGGTCGAAGAGCCACAGGCTGAAGCATTTGGGCGAGAATTTGAAGGCGGGAGCCTTTCTGACATATGGTTGTTATTGTTCCTCTTCCCTGCCTGTGTACCTTGTCACAGTCTCGTACCTTGTCCTTTGCCCCCCCTGTCCAAGGAAAGGGCACCAGGTTTCATCATGTTCTCATGGGTGGAAAGTGTATGTCGGCTGTTTGGCTTTCCCTGAAACTCGAACTGAACGTGTCAATCGTGAGTAATACTGAGCAGCCCGTAGGGCGTAGGGTAGAGGGCAGATGGGTGGAGTTGTTGGCAATGTAGTAACTTCCGACCTTCCAGGCGGTTCTGGATGCTGTGTCTTTCACCAACATGGCGGAGGTGGCCACGGCAGCTCGGAACCTGACCGGAGCCTGGGAGAACTGCAAAGGCATTGAGCTGCCGCAGTCCGGGGAGTACCCTATCGATGAGGCCATTCCCAAGATTATCGCCGGAGCCCGAGTGAATGTAGTTTCATCAAGCATCGAAGCATTCGAAGATGTTGACGAGTGCATCAAAAAGCTCGAGGGCAGGACCAGCATCAGCAAGAACATAAAGGATGAGTTCGAATTATACAGGTTGGCAGTTATGATGAAGCATCGCGGTATGACTGAGGCTCTCCACGCAAATTCACCACAGCTCCCAGCGGTTGCAAAGATTATTGCTGCATCCCTGAAGTCCTGGAACGACATGCGGCCGCAGTTTGAGATCACCGAGTCGAAGGGCGCCGACGACACGAGTATGGTGATCGAGAATTTCAAAACGTTCGATGCAGAGGTGACGGAACACACGAAAGTCGTGAAGGCATGCGGCATGCAGTTCGCAGACGACGCGCTGAGGAAACTAGATTCTTTCTCTGAACAGTTGCAGCCTGCAGTGGATAATGCTAAATGGAAGGAGGGGCTCGACTCTGCTGCAAACCTGGAGGTCTTGATAGCTGCCGCAACAGAGAAAGGCATGTGGAGCATGAATGCAGAGACGATCTACAAACACATACAGAAGATGATGACAGGGCTCGTGGAGTACAAAGCGATCGTGGATCAGTACGACATAGATCAGGAACAAAATGAAGATGCAGCAACACAGAAACACCTCAAGGACCTGAAAGAGACCATGACTACGGCTACTATCTGCCGCATGGAGGGGCGGCTCATGAAGATATTCGAGAAGAGATCTGCGGTCGACGGAGCTGAAAAGAGCAAGAGGTTCCAGCAGCTCATCAACAAAGAGCTCAAGACGCTCGCCGATGCAAGCATCGACGCCCAACTGATGCACCCGACGATCAACGAGATGGTGAGCTCCATGAGCACATGACAGCTGCTCAGCTGAGCAGCTCAGCCAGACGGCAGCCAGAGCGGCAGCCGCTAGCCAGAGCGGCTGCCAGGACTCAAGACTCAAGACAGTCTGGCGTCTGGCTGCGGAACAGGGAGAGCAGCGGCCAGGGAGGGACAGGGAAGGGCAGAGGAGGAGGGGGAGGAGGAGGAGGAGGAGGAGGAGGAGGAGGAGGAGGAGGAGAGCGGCGAGTGGCGACGAGGAGGAGGAAGAGAAGGAGGAGGGAGGAGTGGGAGGAGGGGGAGGAGGAGGAGGAGGAGGAGGAGGAGGAGGAGGAAGAAGAAGAGGAGGAGGAGGCGGATAAACATTGTTCCTGACCTGGTGACCTCAGAGCCTCAGAGGCTACGAGTCGAGTCGTGAGTCAGCAGGCTGAGTAGTAGGAGCTGCAGCAGCAGCAGCAGCAGCAGCAGCAGCAGAGAGACAATGAGCACTGAGTAGGACCCGGGACCTAAGTAGAAGGATGAGGAGCCAGGGAACGAGGACGACCACTGTGAAGAATGAAGAGCGAGGAAGGAGGAGAGGGGGGGGCACGGCCGGGGCTTTGACTACGGACTGCAGCAAGCACTGCCCACCACTCACTTCCTCATCCCTGGGCCCATGCCGTGCACCTCCTCTTCATTCCTCGCTCCTCCTCTCACGGCTCCCTCCCAACCTCCGCCCTCGTTCCCTCGCCCTCCGTCCTTGCCCGTTTTCTTTCTCACCCCTCTTCTTTCCAGCTCCCCACCTCGATTGGTTATTTACATGCTCCTTTATCTTCTCCCCACGGCCGTCGCCTGTTCCCTCCTCCTCCTCCTCCGCGTCCTACTTCCTGACTTCCTTACTCCAATGTCGTTTAGCCTCATCGTGTGTCCACCTGTCTCATTATCCTGATCATCGCCTCGCTCCGTCTCAATACGTCTCCTCCTATGTGTTTTTTTTTTTTTTTTTCGTGTTTTTACCCTGGCTCAGTTCGCTGATAGCTCAGATAGCTGGTGGTAGCTGTAGTTAGTAGCCGATAGCCAGCAGTACTTAGTAGCAAAGCCCAAGGTCACTTGAGCATGGTAGCGGGGCGCAAGTATGAGTGGTTATTCGGTTACTGGTAACGGTTACTGCCGCTTGTGCGACCTACCTGTTTGATTGCGCCAGCTCGTATTCTAACGACGAAATCTTTGTTTTGCTCCCAAAATGCTTGCTTTACGAATAGGATGCTTCAAACATGCTCCAAGTATGCGGTGTTAGTTAAAACGTTCCTCCAAACATGCCCGCTTGATGTTTATGTATGCTTACGATGCTTTCAAACTGCTGCCTTTCTGTTTCGTCCGGAGATGATCGAAACATGTTCTTTGCATGTTGTGCGTTTGTCGCACGTGCCCCAACAGTGTTGTATTATGTTGCTGCTCGTTCTGAAGATGTTCCAATTTTGCCCAGATTCCATCATCTGCTTTCGTGGCGGTGCCCCAGACATGCTGCTCTCATCATGGGACCAGCATTTCTGGAGCACCGCTGCGAAAGCAGATGATGAAATGGGCAACATTCGAACATCTTCAAACAGAGCAACAGCGTAATAGAGCATTTTTGGGGCACGCGTGAAAACACACAAATTGCGAAGAGCATGTTTCGAGCATCCCCAAAAAAAACACGAAAATTAAGGTAGCATTTTGAGAGCATCGTGAAAAATGCACAGAAATCGAGCGAGCATTTTTGGAGCATCGTGTAAAAAACAAAAAAAAATAGGAGCATTTTTGGAGCATCCGATTCGGAAATCAAAAAAGCATTTTGGGAGCAAAAAAAAAGATTTCGTAGTTTCCTACAAACTGGCCTAACGCGGAGTTCACAATGTTAGCGCGGGATCTGGGAAAGGCCCGCCGCGCCAGTGCCTGGCACTCACAGATTTGGAGCAGCAGCCGAAGCCCAAGGATGATGCAAGTCCTGGGCAACCAAAAATCTACGAACGCACATGCATGAACAGCAACATACTATGCGACTTGGGCGCAGCAGGGCCTTTCCTTAGCATATCGGGTTTAGTACTCAGACGAAGTTCAAGCCGTTTGATACGTCCGCGAATGAGATTGGCATGAATCTAGAGCTTGTGTTTTGGGGCAGCCCGCGCTGGGGCGCAGAGCGGGACGATGCGACGCGGCGCTTCGAAGATTCAGCGACGTTCAAGACTAACGCATGGCAATGCATGTCATGTTTGGCGGGGTCGGCTTGCATAATGATGACGTTTCCATCGTGCTACAAGGTGGATTTTTTTTGGGGCAACTTACCGCATGCCAGACGAGGGGGAGACGCGGGGGCCTAGACACTTGATTGTGATGCCAGCGTATTTTCGGCAGCATGTACCACTGGGGACGGGAGGCGCTTACACAGAACTCAACGGAGGTGGTGAACACGTCATGATTGCGATATTGTTGCAAGGCCGCTACAGAGATCAACTCACATACCACCCGGGCAATATCAGACGCGACCTGGGGATGACGATGCATAAGATCTACCAGCAATTCACCGTGGCGCAATCAAACAAATACGCAATGGAATTGGGGGGTTAAACCTTTTCGCTCGCCACGGAGATACAGTTGGCAAGAATGGAGCAGCTTGAAGTGGGCACGGCGAAGACAATGAGGGCAAGGTGGTTTAACATTTGCGGGGATCGGATTTGCGCCTACGCGCGACCTGGCTGCGTGACTTGCTACCTCTGGCTGACGCACGTGGCGCCCCAACGACTGTCATGCTTACTCCGTGATTTGGGCACTGAAATTGGCTTGGGATCGCAAGATCGCCAACGTTGCTGCAAGATGCTCAAAGGTTGTTCGGCAATCTGGAAAGGAGTTAGTGTCGCATGTGCGTGAGAAGCTTGCCGCGCGTTTTATTATAGGCGTGCCTGCGGAAGCTGGCGCGCACGCGTTGCCATGCAGCTTCGAATTCATTTCCAGAAATCGGCAACCTCGCCCAGCAGAGGCACAAGACAATAACCTATTTCGCTTCGCATGCTGAGGCTCAGGAGATAAGAGTCGCAAGCATGGGCGGCATCACCACCATAATCAAAAGTACAGTCATCAAAACCGCCAGCATTACCATCACCACCAGGGTCACAACCATCAAAACGCCTTCATAACCACCATCACCACCAATAACACCACCATGAACTTGTCATCAGAACCCGCACCATCACCACCAGGATCAAAACACGTCATCATATCCGCCATCATCACCAATATCACAATAAAGTCGCCATGACAAGCGCGACCATCAAACATAACATGATAATCAAGTTTGGTTGATATTTGGCGATTTGGGCCTTGTTTAAGCTTGGGTGATCTTGGGCGTTTGGGGCTATGTCCCTTGGGGCCCTGCGAGGTTTCGCGGCCCTGTGGGCGCTCTTGGTCGGGCCCCCTCCCCTATTCGGGCACTCGCCATCCCCCGTCGCCCAATTTGTCTCAAACGATATTGGGAGGCATTGCGACGGGCAAGTCACAGGCAGGCAGCCGTCACTGCCCTACAAATCGCCCAGCAGTGTAGACATGGCCTCTGCCACTGGAGATGATGATGGCGACGTTGACGACGCTATCCATCTGTTGCAGAGTGACCATTGCATGGGCAAGGTTGCTATGTGCGCATACTTGATCCTGAAGAACATTGACCCGGGCCTGAAGACGAGCCTCCTGCTGGAAGACGCGACCCGCCACCCGATTCACATAGTGGGCGTTATGAAGGGCCCGGTGGAAAGCGATCTGATTGCCAATTACCATTACATCAAGGGAGCCATCGTCGCGATGCCCGACAAGATCCCGAGCGCGCACTTCTTGGCGGACGTCCTCCGCGCGCAGGATCACCACTTGCAGGGGAATTTGCTTCGCCTGAACCGCCAGGCGGTGAAAGACCTGAAGCTCGACGCCAAGGAGGCGATCGCGATCTACCTTGCCGGGTTGCGGAAAAGGTGCCTGCAGCACTCGCGCTCGCTCTTGCGAGGCTCGAAGGGCGGCCTGGCATTTCGGTCGCCGGAGGTGCAGGGCCTGAAAGCTGAGCTACGCATACAAGCGCAAGACAAGCTCCAGCACTGGCTCTACGGGAACCCCTGCAGGCACGGGAGTTGTGGATACCCACTCTTCAGATGAGGATCAAGCAGGTCTCGGGTTCTCTGAGATGGAAGGCAACTTGTGCTACGACTCCGACGGCGCCGGGGATGGGGGGAGCGGAAAGGCTTTGAAGGCCTGGGAGGACGGTGCGCAGAAGCCTTTCGGTGGCCAGGATTCGGGGGTCGACGCTTTGCGAGACGGCTCGCGCACGCCCCTTGAGGGCGGCGACGCCGCGCCCAAGAGCGGCGTGGCCTGGGATGCCTTAGAGGGCGGTTCGCAGTTGCCCTTCGGTAGCGAGGATCTGGAGGTCGACGCCGTGCAAGACGGCTCGCAACCGCCCTGAAGGTGGCGACGCCGCGCCCGAGAGCGGCGCGGATATGGCGGTCGACGACGGCGTGATTGTGGATGGCTGTCAGGCTGCGGTTGAGCAGGAGCCATGGCCAGAGGACAGTCTAGCTGCGGCTGAGCAGGAGCCATGGCCAGAGGACAGTCTAGCTGCGGCTGAGCAGGAGCCATGGCCAGAGCACAGTCTAGCTGCGGCTGAGCAGGAGCCATGGCCAGAGGACAGTCTAGCTGCGGCTGAGAAGGAGTGGCCGATGTGCTGTCAGGCCGAGGCTGAGCAGGAGTGGCCGACGGGCAGTCAGGCCGAGGCTGAGCAGGAGTGGCCGATGGGGAGTCAGGCCGAGGCTGGGCAATATCAGTTGCTAGAGGGCGGCGGCAAGGACGAAGCCATGGGCGGCGGTGGCGGCCGGAAGGGCTACGACGAGCTGGTGGAGGAGAGCCCCAGCATCGAGGCGATCGACGACGTCGGCGACTTGGCAGAAGACACCCTGAACTTGGCAGGTCAGCTCCAGGCGCAGGAAGACGGCGACGCGGCAGCGAGCAGCGCCAAAGACATGGATGGAGTACGTTGCTGAGCTGTGTGGCTGCGAAGGCCCTCCATTAGACCCTGCCCTGGACATGCGCTCGCGATGCCTTCGCCCGCGGGCCGAGCCCATCAGGCCAGTGGTGGAGCAAGGCAGAGGTGAACTGGCAGCAGCACCGCCGCCTCCTGTCAGCAGCATCGAACAGAACTTGCCGCAGAGCGGCCAGGGCAAACGCGGCAAGGGCAAGGGCGACAGCTCGGGCAAGGACGAGGTCCACAGCGCGGGCAAGGGCAAGCGCGGCAAGGGCAAGGGCGACGGCTCGGGCAAGGACGAGGTCCACAGCTCGGGCAAGGTCAAGCACGGCAAGGGCAAGGGCGACGGCTCGGGCAAGGACGAGGTCCGCAGCTCGGGCAAGGGCAAGGGCGACAGCTGGGGCAAGGACGAGGGCCACAGCTCGGGCAAGGACGAGGTCCACAGCTCGGGCAAGGACGAGGTCCACAGCTCGGGCAAGATGCGCGCTGGGGACTCCGGCGGCTCCGAGCCCAGGACCAAGGTGGCCAAGGGCCAGCGCGAGGGCAGGCAGACGGGCGCGGACGCCCGCGCCAACGGCACCGGGAAGCGCAAAGCTACCAGGGAGGTCGTCGCAGGATCGATCCATGGGCATACTCAGGAAAGAGAAGGAGGCCCCTCCTTCCTCTCATCCCCCCCCCCTGCCCCCCTCCCTCCCCCCCCTTTATCCAGCGTCCGGCCTCCCCCTCCTTCTCCGGATATTCCATCCCACTTCCCCCTTCTGACCTCCTCCTTCGTCGACCCCTGCGACTCCCCTCCTTTCTTGCCCCCCCTCCTCCTCCTCCTCTTCCTCCTCCTCCTCCTCCTCCTCCTCCTCCTCCTCCTCTGGTCACCCTTCCTCATGCTCCCACTTGCCATTGCTCCCCCATCCCCTTCCTTGCGCCCCCCCCCCCCTCCCCCCCGCCTGCGCCCAGAGGAACCATCGCCGTTCAGGGCTACACGATCCCGAACAACATGCCGAGTCGGGCCTACCCCCGGAGCGAGCTACCGAAAGGCCTAGGGGGCCCCAGCTACACGTTCGCCCAGCATGCGAATGGAAGCCAGATCCATGTACTGCTGCATCAGAATGCGCTCTGGATCTGCAAGACATCGAGCGGAGACCCCCCCCCCCCCAGCAGCGCCACATCACGTGGGGCAAGCGCGGCGGGATCAAGCCATCCTGGGACCCGGCACGCTCCAACTCAGGGCATCCACAGGACCATGCCTCAGCAATGCCATCAGGATCGGGTAAGTTATACACCATAGTGCGTGTATACGGGGCATGAATTCAATCGGCATATTGCCTCTGGCGCCGCTATATGTAAGGTATATATTTATATATGTGCATATATATATATATATATATCTATACATATATATACATATATGTAAATATAACGCGGGCCCCCGTGGTCCCGAGGCCCTCGTCGCGAGCCCCGTGGGATCTTGCGGGCGAGAGTGGCATGCGAGTGGCGGTGAGAGTGAGGAGAGGTAGGAGGAATGGGAGGGTCATACTCATGCCGATGAAGATGAGGAGGGCGATAATGACGAGAGTGAGGATGGCGATGATGATGATGACGACGACGACTATGGCGATGAGGATGCTGATGATGATAATGACGACCATGACGATTGTTAGATGGGAATGAGATGGCGATGATGATGGTGCCGATGGTGTCGAGGAGGAGGAGGAGGAGGACAGGGGCCCTTCACCATCCACTTGTTCTCGCCTGTCTCCTTCTTACCTCTTCCATCCCTTGCTTCCTTTCTCCCACCCCCTTTCTCCCCTGGCACGCCCCCGACTCCTTCCTCTTCATCTTTCTCGACGTCGACGTCGTCGTCATCGTCGCCCCCCTCCTCCTACTCCCCCTCCTTGCGCCGCGGTGCGCGCGACGCCGCCCGCGCGCGCCCCGCGCCCGCGCGCGCTGGGGGAAGGGGGGGGGGGGGGGGAGCAAGGGGAAGAGCAGGGGGAGGGGGGGGGGGGGGGAGATAACGAGGAGGGCGGGCGCAGAGGAGGGGAGGATGAGGAGGACGAGGCTGATGAGGAGAAGGGGGTGGCAAGTTTTGCCCCCGCCCCGGATCCGGACCCCCGGGGGCCCCCAGGGGCCGAAAGAGGTTTCCGGAGGCCCCTGGAGGCAAGGCCGCCTCAACTCGCCCTATCCTCTCGCGTCCTTCCCAGCTCTCATCCGCGCTTGCTCTGTCTTCCTCCGCCCCTTCGTCCTCCTCTTGCGCCCCGTCCTCATCCTCGCTTTCCTTTTCCTGCTCGCCCCCCCCTCCTCATCCACCTCGTTATCCTCTCCCCTCCTCCTCGTCCTCGATCCTCGCCGCCGGCGAGCCACTTGCGCCGCGGCGCTGGGGGGGGGGCGCTTGCGGCGCCGGCCGCGCCGACATGTCGCCCCCCCCCCCCCCCCCCCACCAGGAAACAAAACCAGGGCCTCGACAAATTTGTTTTGCATTTTTTTGAATTATTGATTGGTGGGGACAAACGCGGTCGTCGCCGCGCCATTGCCCTGATTTAGCAATTTCGGTCGACGGACGCACGCGAAGCGCGCGAGCTTCCTCCTCATAATTATTACTGCCGCGTGCCGCGTTTTCATGGCGCACGTGCCACGCCTTGCCCTTTCAGACTCAATCGCTCGCACTAGTGCGCGGACCGCATGCAGGCCGCAGCCCGCGCGCCTCAGGGCCTCTCTTAGGGCTCTCTTGGGGCTCTCTTGGGGTTATCTTGGGGCCATTTCGGCGCCTTCCGAGGCTCGAAGAAAGCCCCAGGGCGGCTCCGAGAGGGCCCCAAGAGGGGCCCTGAGCGCCCCCGGCCCCCCTGAACCGCCTTCAATTTCCTTCCCCCTACCTTTCCCCGTTTCATCAACGCCTTCCGCTTCGCCCTCCTCCTCCGCGCCGCGTTGCCCCTCCCCCCTCAGTCGCGCGCGCCTCCCATTCCACCTCTCCCCGCCAGTCCTCCTGCCAAAGGAACCTGGCTGTCGCTTTCGGCGACGCACCGGCGCCCTCGGCGAACCGCGCTGCAACGAAAGCGCTGCACTACGCGAGAGTAGTAGGATGACTTGTTTCCGACATGATGCGTGGGCGCCCAACGCGCGGGCCCACGTAACACGTCGAGGGCGCCTGACACGCGCCCGCGCTACAATTCACAACCGAAGTCGGAAACTTAGCTCCGGCGGCGCGCATGCGGTAGCACGCGCATGCGTTCGGCATCACCCGCGCGGGGCGGCTCACAAATTCGCGGCGCTGCAGTAAAAATGCCATTGTGCCCAACATCGTTTCGAAGCGCGCTGCGGCGCGCCGCGTTCGAGTTCCCCTCTGCTGTCCAGATGGCGGACCCTGCCGCTCAGCCCTGCGGTGGAGATCCTTCTGGGGCTGCAAGCCGTGTGATGGCGTGCGCTCAAATGGAGCGGCGTCGCCGTGTGGGCCCTGCCACTGGCGCCTCCGGTGGAGCTCTATGGGGCCGCGGAGCGATGTGTTGGGCGCGCCGAAACAGAGAAATTACACTGGGAGGGGAACATAAAAAGGGAGAAGAGGGGGGGAAGGAGGAGGACGACGACGAGGAAGGGAGAGGGGAAGAGAAACGATGGGGCAAGAAGAAGGGGGGGCGAGTTAGTTGGGCGAGGCGGGAGGGGGGGGGGGGGATGTGGGAAAGGGGGAAGGAGGGCCAGGGAGGGGGAAAGCCAGGGAAAAGGGGGGGTGGGGCAGGGGGGGGTGGACGAGTTAGTAGGGAGGAGGAAGGAAGGGTGATAAAGGGAGAGGATTGGAATACGAGAGAAAACCGCGAGACATAGCGTCAACCAGCAGCCCCAACTTGTCCGCAGGAGGGCCCACATTTTTCCGCGACGCCCTTGCGAGGCTCCCACGAGTGCCACCTGAAGGCCCATGACGCCGCCGAGAACGTCCACAATGCCTTGCAAGTTTTGCACGACAGCCCCCAAGGCATCTTGGACATCCCCTCGCACAAAAAGCGAAACCTGCACCAGCGCCCAAAAGGCTTGCGACCCGCAGCGCAAGCATAGCGGCGGGATTTGCCACGGGCATCGGAATCCCAAAGCCTTCGCACACCCCCGAATCTCCCCTGGGAACTTCCTGGGGCGAGCCCCACGCAGTGTTCGCCCCGGCCGACCGACGGCCCCCCCCCCCCCCCGAAGGGTTGGGCCAGGCAAGCTGAAGTCGGGGGTGCCCGCCGCCATGCCCCCTCGCCGTCTTCCTCCACCATCGTTTTCCTCCTCCTCCTGTCAACCTCTCTCCTCCTCCTCTTCCCCCCCCGCCGCGCCGCCATGTCCCCCCCCCTCGCCGCGCGATGCCACTGCGCCCCCGTTCGGACCGCGAATCGCCCGGCGAACGCGGCGCGACCTAGTGGGCGCACCAGACTGCTTCGACAAACCGCCCAACCAAACTGACGGGCAAAATGCCCGCCCGGACCGTCGGGCAAAATTGCCGCGGGGTCCAGGGGGGGTGCATCCTAACTGTGAAATTACAATGAATCCGCCCCGCAGCGAAAGCCAGGAACGATTTTGTCGCGACATTTTCTTGGGTCGGTCAGATTTGTTTGTCGCGGCCGTCGTTTTTTTTTTTTTTTGGTTGTCGGGCCGCCTCTTTTTTGCGTCGGCCCATTTTGTAGGGCAGATTTTTTGTCGGTATGTTTTTTTGTCGGGCGGTTCGGTTTTATGTCGGTCAATTTTGCCGGGGCAATCGTTTTTTGGTCGGCTGGGCGCCGCCCGCAGCGCATGGATACAGGGGGGCAGACGGGTCGAATGGCAGCAAGGGCGCGCGCGCGCGCAACGCAGAAGGATAACAAGAAGGAACGCGAACCAGGGCAAGGCAAGAACAGCGCGGGGGGGATGCGAGGGGGGCGGCAAGAGCAGATGATGACGCGAAATGAGAAAGGCATTTGCTTGTAGAGTACGTGCCCCGACGGATCCACGCACAACGGGGGCCGAATTGATCGCGGCACCTTTGGTCTCCAATCTGTAGCCTCGATGCCAGCGTCACAAGCGTGCACAGGATGCTCTGCGGGCACAGTGCTCATGAAGCCCGCCCCGCGCGTGACGCAGCAAGCACGCGACGTAACTCAACTCCTTCGCGCCGAGAGGCGGGCGGCCACGCATGTCAAGAAACTCAAGGAGCCCCTCGCGGTCGCCCACGGGGCCTCGCAGAGGCCGATTAGGACCTGGACTAAAATAAGCCTGGCGCAATACCGAACCATATGCAGCTGTGGGTACCATGTGGGGCCGCGAATGCGTGGGGGGTGCGCCAAGATCGGGCGGCGCCGCCATGTGGACCACGCCGCTAGGGCCCCCAGTGGGGCTCCATGCGGGGCCGCGAACCGAGCGAGGGATGCGCCCAAATGGTGCGCAGCCGCCATGTAGACCCTGCCAGCAGGGCCGCCAGTGGAGCTCCATGTGGGTCCACGAACCGTGCGAGGGGTGCGCCCACATGGGCGGCACCGCCCTGGAGCCATGCCATTGGGGCCTTCGGTGGACCCCCATGCGGGGCCGCGAAACGGGGGGGGGGGGTACGCCCACATGAGGCGGCGCCGCCACGTGGACCACGATCCAGCATGGGTCCTTGCAGATCGGCGGGCCTGGCGAAAGCGTAAAGGTATCCAAGAATTTCGGGCCCTGTCCGAGCCCGCGGATATCCTCCTGCGTGAATGTATAATCTGCGTGGCAATCGCGGCCGGCCCACGCGGCGCAAAAATAATTGCCCTGCCTGGCCCGCTCGCGCGCCAGACTAATAGCAGGGGCCATTCCACCATACCTGGTGCAGTGGAAGCTCTTCTGTTTCGAGAACCCGTACTGGTCGCAAAAGTTCACTGGGAGGCCCGGGTGCTGCACAAACACGGCAACGCAATTTAATGCGTTCATGCCCGCCGCCACGTTGCCGACGCCCCCCTGGTGTCTCACGCGAAAGTACGTCTCGCGGGATCGCGTCGCTTTGGATGCGCAGCGCGGTTTTCATTGTGGTTTTGCGCCCCTGAGACTTTTTAAAAAGTGTGCCTGGCGACTTGCAAATTTGCGCAACCAGTTGCCATCGCGCCGCGACTTCTGGCGATGCCACCGCCCTCGAACACGCGCGCGCGCGCGCGTGCGAGCCCGCGGTTGTAGGTGAGCGCGCGCCGGCACGCACATCGCGTTTGCGTGTCTACTTCTCCGCTCATCATGCTGTTGCGCGCTGTAGTGTCGCATGGGGCTCGCGCGTGGTTGCGCGACCTTCAATGTGTTATTGAACGCAAGGGCGCCTTTGATGTCGCTGTGGCAGTGCCACTTGCTCCGACGTGTTCATTCGATTATCACCGCTGCCGCTGTCATTGGCGCGGCGGTTCACGATCGCAACGTCGCGATTGGTAGGTAATTCGGTCCGCGCCCTTTCGCGCCAAACGCTATTATCGTGGTCCTAATCGGGGCATCAGTTTGAAGCAAGGAGCTTCGCGCGGGCGCTCGCGTTCTCGCGTTCGGTCAGCCGCGATTCGCCCAACGCTGTGCCGATCATTTGGCGTTTAAGCATTTATTTGTTTGAATTATGTTTTGTCGTCAAAAGCTTCGCCAGTAGAATGACATTGCCGAGGCGAGGCGCCCGCCGCGCCCGCCGCGCCCACCGCGACAACGACGAAGTCGACGACGAAGACGACGACGCCAAGGATGACGACGGAACGACGACGACGGACAACCGACGACCGCGGGTCGCAAGCGGGTCGCGGGAATAGATGGCTCGCGGGGCGGGCGCATCTGGCACCGCGTTCGACGGCGACGAGGGCGACGAGGGCGACGACGACGATGTCATGTCTTGGGGCCGATGAGATGAGCCCCGAGACGACGACGACCGCACTGCCCCCCCACCCATGGGTTTCGGGGCCGCACTACCCCCCCGCGCCCATGGGTTTCCGGGTGCCCCCTGGGCCCAGGAGTGCGGGTTCAATCATCCATGTCGTCGTCGTTGTCGTCGCCGCAGTCGTCGTCGTCGTCGGCAGTGGCCCCCCTGAATCCATCGAGCAAGCCTGGCCCTCGCCATCATCATCATCAGCATCATCACCATCATCGGCAACATCAGCGCCATCATCATGGCTGCCATCGTCCCCCCTCCATCCTCCTTCTTGCGTAGCATAGCCGTTTTGGTTCATAATGAAAAGTGGCCAGATTTTATGCGACATAAGCCTCGCGCGCTGCGCGCGTGAACAGAGCAGATCAGATCAAGGCGGCCGCAAAACGCAAAGCCGAGTCCAAGCGGGAAGCCGCTGTCTACGCGACAAAAATAATGCAACGCAGTTGCTCTTGAAGTCGCTGTTTGAACGCGGGGCGCCGTTGATCGCGTTGCAATGTATTCTCGCCGTCGTATCAAATGATGCCTTGTGGAAGTCTGTGGGGCGCCCATATGCCGATGGCGCAGGATTCTTTGCAGGAGAGCGCGAGTTCTCAAAAGCTTGCTGGCGCGCGCGCAAAATTGCCATTCCTTTTGAGATCGACGATGATGTTCCCAGCGGCCAAGTCGATATGGATTCAGGCGCTGGGTTTGCCGACGCCTTGCACGTGGGCACCCGCTGCAAGCCAGGCAGCATCAATGTGCTAGCTCCAGATTGTTCTACTTGGGCATGGGTGAACAGGCGCGCGGCTGGGCGCGGAGAATTGGACCCCCTTGGAAACGCTGGGAGGCCGCAAGTGGTAGCAGCGAATACGATGGTTGCACGCTGTGTTCTGTTGATTATCATCATACCTGCCCGTGGAGGCTCATGGATTCTGGAGCAACCAGCATCTTCAATTCTCAATCGCCACCCTGATGTCCAAGACTTGCTTCGCATAATCAGAGTGTTCAGAGCCTTTGTGTACATGGGGGCTTTCGGGGCACCGTCGTTGAAAACCGACGGCATTGTGGTGCAATGATACATGCGTCAAGGACTTGGAAGTCCAAGGCGCAAGCAAAGTCCGCGACAAGCTTACGGACGACGACCTTGTGCGCATCACATGCAGCTCTGATGGCCGCGAGCAGATGGATGGTGGGAAGCAGCTCAAGAAATCCCAGCACTACCCCAGGGGATTCGGCAACGCTCTGGCGAAGATGCACCGTGGCAACTACCCGCGGCTGAAGCTCAAGAAGCGCAAAGCCACGCCTTGGACTTCTTCAAGAAGGCGCGCTCCAAGACAGACTGTGCACCCCTGGCGGAGCCGCAGAGCGTGCTGGCCTACATTGCATCCCAATGACCTGTGCAACGCCTTTGGCGTCGCTTACACTCTAGGCGCTTCGCGTAACCTCAATCGGGGAAGTGGGCAGCACACGAAGGAAAGACCCCCCAGTGGAGGCTTCTTGGAGCGTCTTGGGTGCCTCGGAGAGCTTCTTCGGGCCTCTTGGGTTTCTCTTGTGAGCATCTTGGAGGCCTCTTGGGCGCCTGTTGGGGCCTCCTGGGCGCCTTTTTGGCGCCCTCTCGAAGCGCTGTGGGGGGCCTTGGGAGCGCTCGTGGGGTCATTTTGGAGGACATCGACCAAACAAGAAGCGAGCATTAGTTAGCGTTGCCCCTCGGGAGCCCAACGCATCGCCTCTTGGGGCGCTCTTGGAGCGCCGTCTTGGGGCTCTCTTGAGCCTCTCTTGGAGCCCTCTTGGGCCATCTTGTAGCCGCCTGGAGGCCTCGGATGGCCGCCGGAAGCGAAAAGGCGAGAAAACCAAACGCAGATGTTCCCGAGGCTTTGGAGTATTAGGGGCCTCGTGGGGGAGCTCTTTGGTCACTTGGAGCAGTCTTGGAGCGGTCTTGGGGCATCTTGGAGCATCGTGGGGGCCATTATGAGACATCTTGGGATATCTGGAGCCATCTTGGAGGTCATCTTGGGCTCTCCCAGGCGCTCTTGGAGTCATCTTAATATATCTTAGTCAGCGCCCCCCCGCCCCCCCCCCCCCCCCCCCCCCAAAGGCCAACATGTGGCTAAAACCTTAGTAACATCAATGATTTGGCATTCTCGCCGAGGCCTCTTGGAGCATCTTGGGCGCCTCTGGGAGGTCCCTTGGGGCCTCTTAGGGCCTCTTGGGGGCATCCTGGGGGCCTCTTGGGCTTCCTGGCCACCGCTCGGGGCCCTCTTGGGGGCCTTGGGTGCCATCTTTGGGCCATCTTGAGTGGGATCAATCACGGGGGCGGGGGGGGGGCGAATTGCGGTCGCCACGCCCGGAAGGCTGATGGGATTTCCACTGCCGCCGGCCTGATTCTGCGCACAACGCGCAAGCATATGCATGTTTGAAGCAGCGCACATGTGCCCTCATCTTTCCTCCACTTCCTCAAGCAATCTCGATTCCCAGGCACCCCGCCCCGACTTTCCTGTCTGCGCGCTCTATCCCATGCACGCCACCTCCTTACTTGCAACGGGCGCGCGCGAACATCGCATCAGAAGAAACAGAGAAACCGAATAAGAATATGAGGGAAAACAACCACAAAAAAGAAGGAAACCACAAAGGGTGAGAGACGCAACTGAAGAAGAAAAAGAAACATAAAATGAAGAGGGATAGGAGAGAAAAAAGGAGAAATAAATCATGATGAAAACAAACAACGCACACACGCACACACACACACACACGCACACGCACAACGCTGTCTGCCAGCGCTCGGTCCCGGGGAAGATGACGAGAGGAAGGGGCGACGACGCAGGCAATGCCTGTGATTCGGCATGGCCGCGGGGATCAACGCCCGCAGCTGTTCGGCCTTTGGGGTCCCTCCTCGTCGCCGTGGCTGGACGCGCCGCGGAAAATTGTCGAGCGTGGGCCCCGAGAGGGGCCTGGCGGATTTCGCCAAGTTGGAAGCGGGAAGGGGCGGCGAGGACGAGGGCGAAGATGGCGCGGATGGGGGGCAGCGCAGGGGCAGCGGCTTAGAACATGCAAGGAGGACGCAGGGGAAGGACAAGCATGATGAGGAGATTAGGAAATCCAGCCAAATTCTCCGACTTCGAACCCCCATGTGTCGAACGCGCAACTCTCCTCCCTCATCCGCCCTTCGCTCCTCTTTGCCCTCCTCCTGCCACCTCCCCTCGCGAGGGCGTCGCTACTCGACTCTACTCCCCCATGGCGCCAATTTGCCTGCCCGCTCATCTGCCGATTCCCCCGCCCGTTGCGCCAGGCATGGCATGGGCCGCCGCGTCGCCCTGAAGACCGTCCAGCAGTGCGCAGGACAGCCGGCTTGCCCTCTGGCCCTGCTCCGAAGTGCGGTGATATGGTGCGGTCTGTGCCCCCAAACAGTTCTTGCACTTTGGTCAAGTAACGCATTGGCCCTGGCTGGAAACCTGGGGGGGGGGGGGGCACGACAGGGTTTATCATTGTTATTAAACGCCCCATGGTGCACGGTTGGACTGTTTGGGGGCCATGCGACAAAACCAACGCAAAACATTGCAGCGCGCGATGTTTGCGCGCGCGCGCCCGTGAAACCGTGAAATATCCGTGAAACAGCCGTGGAATACCCGTTGCGTGGCGTACTTCGCGCCGTTTCACGCCATTGCAGAACATCGATGCAACGCCATGGGATGTCCCATCGGTTTGGGACAAACTTTGCATGTCAGGCAGCCCATGAGGTCCCAGATTTCATGCCATTGCATAACATTGATGCAACGCCATCGGATTTCCCATCGGCTTGGAACAAACTTAGCATGTCAGACAGCCCATAAGGTCCCCGATGGCTGCGCGACGGCCCAGCCAATGCGGTGTAAGAGGCCGCGAGAGGGGCCCACGCTAGGCAACGTCCACGTAGATTGCGAGCCCGTTGCCCCGGAGGCCCCAAAAGCCCCTCGGCGACCCCTGACGCGCCCCCGAGGGGCCCCAAGATGGGCCCGCGACGCCCCCACGCGGCCCCCATGGTCCCCCAAGAAGCCCCCGAGAAGCCACCCGTGGGCTTCGAAGCTGCATCTAAAGGGCCGGGCCCGCGAGATGCATGCCGCGATGCCCGATGGCATGATGTCGGAACCGGCTCCCATGATCAAGTGGAGTCCCTCTGGCGCTCCTTCCATGCCCCTTCCCTCTCGCCCATTTGGTGACCGCCCTCGCTCCCCCCCCCCCCTCCCTGTCCCGCCCATCTCCCCCCCTTTCCCTTTCCCCCCCATTCCCCCCCCCCCCATTCCCTTCTCTCCGCCCCCCCAATGTCACATATTGCAACCTTCACTCCCTCCATCCCTGCACTGCTGGGTGGCTCATCTGGGTTCTAATCTTATAGTTGCTCCCTCCTGAGCGCGGCCCCGGCGATCTGTCGGCGGAGAGCCGCGCCGCAGCAGGCCATGCGAGGGCAGGCAAGAGGACCCGGGAGAAGGTGCCATCCCCTTTGGCGGTGATGCAGAAACTCGCCAAGTTGCAGGATGCCGCTGCAGGAAACGCAGCAACGCCCGACAAGACGCCCACGGCTGCAGGGCCGCCCAAGGCTGCAGCAACGCTCACGGCAACACCGCAGCCCGCCCAGGCGCCGACAGTCTCAGCGCATCAGCCCGCAGCCCCGGCGCGGCAGAAAAGGCATGCAAGGGCTGAGCATGTGGTGAGGAGGCCCTGGATGTGGCCAGGGTTCGCTGGGGACGCTCGGGTGCGAATCACACCCGAGCGTCCCCACCGACTCCGCGTGGTAGCGAAATCACCGATTCAGTTTGTTGAAGTTACATCAGAACCCAACGAGTTTCCAACCATGTTAAGTTGACACCGCACAAAAAAATGTATCATCATAAGGCACACGGTAAAAAAAAAACAGTTCATCATCAACAATCCCCGACGTGCTCCCATGTCATATCAACATAGTTTGCATGAAAAAAAACTGTCATCTTCCCACCCACCGACGTGTTCTCATGTCAGATCAACAATGGGTGCACGAGAAAAAACGGTGCAACATCCAAAAGCCCGACGTGTTTCCTTGTCATATCATCATGTCATATCATCACATCATCATATCATCATCATCATCATCATCATGGCATGTTTCCTTGTTGTTTCGCTGTTGAGCGAGAGGGGGGGAATCGCCGCGGCTGGGTTCTGCTCCAAACATTTGTGGGTGTCGTGTTTCCGGAGCGGGCAGTAATTGTGAGAATGCGTTCGGGTTTGGCCCAATTGTTTCGGGCCACGGCCATCTCGCGGGCCCACGCGGGCGCGCGATGGCGGCGCCCGCGGCTGCCTCGCTAGCTCGCGCGCTGCTTGAGCACGGCGAGTTGCGAGCCGCCGAGGCCGCTGGCGCCCCGCCGACCGTGGCCATCCCGACGGCCGCGGCGGTGAGGGCCATCGCCGGCACAGTGGCCCGGGAGTTGCAGGCGCCACGTCGGCCTCCCCTTTTAGCTTCCGAGAGTAGGGAGATAAGGAGGAGGAGGACGAGGAAGGATAGGATGAGGAGGAGTCGGATGATGAGGAGGATGATCGGAAACGGAGGAGGATGAGGGAGGATGATGAGGGAGGAGGATATCATCATGACCATGAGGGTCATGATGCTGGTAATGAGAGGGTGGTGAGGGGGGCATTGTGTATGTAGTGTGTATGGTGCACGGGTGAGTATGCGGAGGTCGGGGTGGGGATCGGCTTATGAGGGGGGGGTGAGGGCGGGGGTGGAGGAGGCAGGGAGCGAGGATACTCGAAGCGAAACGCCTCGCCCGAAGGCGCATCGCGGAGCCGCCTGGGCTCCCGACGGCCAGCCGCCGTACGGCGTCGTCGCCGTGGCCCGCTTGCTGCGGGATCGCTACAAGATCGACGTCGGCGACGCGGTGGTGCTCGCGACGGTCGAGTCGGCGGTGCGGCAGAAGCTCGCCGAGCGCGCCGCCTACCGACCACAGGACGGCGCGTTTCTTGGTCGGCGTCGTCGTCGTCGTCGCGGCGTCGAGTCGTCGAGTCGCCGACGATCTCGTCGTCGTTGCCGTCGTCATCGTGGCCGTCGTCGTCGTTGACGTCTCGGTCGTCGACGTCGCCGTTGTCGTTGTCGTCGGAGCTGTGTGTCGGCGTCGTCCTTCCGTGCGTCCTCCTCTCGCCTTTCCGCCCGCTCTGGCGCCTCCAGCTTTGGGCGGTGCGCGTTCGGCGACGCGACGGCGACGACGAGTCGATGACTCGTCGTCGCGACGACGACGACAACGTCGACGACGACGACGATGCGTGCGACGACGACAACGGCTCGACGCCGACGTCGAGGCGACGACGACGTCGACAGCGACGCCGACGACGACGATTGCGACGGTGACGACGCTTCGACGACGACGGCGACCGACGTCGGCAGCGTCGACGACGACGCCGCTGACGATGGCGACGGCGACGACGTTTGCGACGACGTCGACGTCGACGACGACGATCCGCCGTGCTAAAATTCCCCCAGCGTCGGCCGCCGCGCCCGCCGGCGGAGCTGGCGGCGGCGCAGCAGGCGCAGCCGGCCGCGGCGGCCCCCGAGGCCGCGTTGGTGGCGGTGCCGGGCTCCGCCGCCAACAGCGCGGGGCCGGCGGCGCCTGCGGTGCGGGTGAGGCGGATCTTCCTGTTCGCCAGGAGCCTTCCTCTCCTCCACCTCTTCCTCCTCCTCCCCTCCTCTTTTTCCTCGCCCTCCCTCACTCCTCGCTCCTTCCTATTCCTCCCCCCTTCTGTTTCTTTTCCTCCGCCTCCTCTTGCCTTCCCCTCCCCCTGCCCCTCCCCCTACATCCTCCTCCCCTTACCTTACCTCCTCCACCCCCGTCCGCCTCCTCCCGCTCCCCCACCTCCGCCCCCCTCCCCCCTCTCGTCCTCCTCCTCCTCGTCTTCTTCTGCCCCCATCCCCGCCATCCCTTCTCATCCCCGTTCCTGAGGACGCGGCGCGCTGGTCGCACCACCGGCCCGCTGCCCTTGGCGCTGCCCCGCGGTGAGCGGCGACGGATCTCGCGGGCCTTCGGCGCGAAGGACAGGGAGATCGCGAAGCTCAAGGGTGAGATCGCGCAGTGGAAGGCGAAGTACGATTGCCTGAAAGCGAGCCGCAAGAAGGAGCCGTGCTCCTCCTTGCGATTCGTTTTCATGTTTTCGTATTTGTCTTTCAGGAGCCCAACCGGAGATGCTTGACGATTCGTGGCATGTTCCAGGTCGGGTGGAAACAGGCGCTCGGCTACGGCGGCACGATGAGCACGGCCGCCATCCTCGAGCTTCCGATCTCGCGGTGGAGCGTGACGAGGTCCGAGCAGCTGCTCACGGCTGGCATCGTGTCCGCCCACCGCAGCTGGCACGCTCGGAAGTACGGCGATGTGGCTGAGTGCGCGACGGTGCTCCTCGAGACCAAGGCCGACGTCTCCGAGATGATTGGCTGGGAGCTGTACGTCTTGCGGGGCGACGCCACCAACGCGTCCACCATCCGGAGCCACAAGGTTCAAAGGCTATCGCCGTGGCCGCAGGTCCAACACTATGAGTTGAGGCGAGGATGAGGATGCGGATGAGAAGACGGATGGGGTGGGGAGGAGCATGCGGGTAACGAGGTGGGCGAGTGGGCGACGACGATGAGGCTAGGATAGAGATAGAGCGAGAGAGAGAGAGAGAGAGCGAGATAGAGAGAGAGGGAGGGAGAGAGACAGAGAGATATATAGAGAGAGATAGGGGGAGAGGGATAGAGAGAGAGAGAGAGAGAGAGAGACAGAGCGATAGAGACGATACATATGACGGGGGGTGGGTGGGATGAGGCGGAGGATGGGCGGGTGAGATACGGAGAGGAGGCTGGGGAGCCGGAGGGGACGGGGAGGGGTGAGGGGGAGGGGGGGATGAGGAGGAGGCTGCAGATGAGGACAGGTCGGATTCGAGCTTGGCCCGCCCGCCCCGAGCCACCGTCGGCTCGGCGGGTATTCAGTAGCGACTACTACAGCGAGTTTACCGCTCCGGCCACTGCAGAGGACCGCTGCTCGGTCTCTCTTCCCCTCTGCCCCCCCCTATCTGACCTCCCGTTGTCATCCCTCCTACCCTGTTCTATTCCCACCCCCTTCCCCCCTTCTCACTCCAGGCCCCTCTTCCCTCCTCATCTTCCTTCCACGCTCCCCTCATCCCCCCCGCCTCCTATTCCTCCGCCTCCTCCCTCCTCCCACCTTCTCCTCCCTCCCCCATCTCCTCCTCTCCTCCACGCTCGTCGCCGCCGCCTCGTTGCTTCGCCGCCGCGCCCGCAGGACTTGGACCAGTTCCCGGAGCTCTCGGAGGCTCGCATGGGCTGGCCCGACTTGGCGATCGTTCCCGAGCACGCCACTGGAGTGGAAGCAGTTGAACTCTTGGCTCGCGCCGCGGCGGGCGTGGGCATGGAGTCGTGGCAAGTGAAATTCGGCCAGTACCAGAACCCCGCGAAGGGCAGCGTCGCCGAGATGATCACGGAGCTGCGCAAGAGAGGTATGACATACCCATTGGTGTACATCTTCGGGACGGACCAAGGTGGCGATCAGCAGAAGGCTTGCCGGCTCATCGAGAAGGCTGTTGCGTCCGACTGCAACGTCCTGGTGTTCTGGAACTGGTGCCTGGCGCACCAGTGCCACTTGGTGGTGAAGCGCCAGTTGGCGCGACTTGACGCTGAGTACTTTAGCACCCTGGCGAAGTTGACAAATTGCTGGAGGAGCGCTGGAAATCCCGCCAGACTCCGCCGCACGTGGACACAGTGGGTGAGCGCTGCGCGCGCAGTGGAGGTCACAGCTCGTCTTCCACAGCGGCCGCTCACAGGCAGGTGGGGCAGCGTCTTCGAGAACGAGCGCCACTGGCTGAGCTGCGGCCAGGCCGACCTCAAGCTGACCTACACAGAGGCCCTGGTCAAGCACCACCGCAGGGTCGAGGCGGCGATGGCGAAGGCGTCCGGGTCTGGTAAGGGTAAGGGTGGCGGCCGCCGTGGAGGCTGCAAAGGCGGAGGCAGATCCGCCGAGGGCAAGGGCGGCCGGGGCGCGCCCGCGCCTGTGAACCCAGAGGACCCAGACAACGAGGAGACGTACCGGGAGAAGCTCGGCCGTTGGCTCAAGGACGTCATGGAGGCCATCGACGACCCGATCTTCTGGCTGAAACTCCACATCGCCCACTACGCCAAGCAGCCGATCATGCGCCTGTGCCACTGGCTCCAGACGCAAGCCAAATTGCGGCGTGAGCGGCTGGTGGCGCGCTTGCCGCCGCCGGACAGATCGCCGATGCAGGTGCTGGTGACTGAGAAGGCGGGCGAGATCGCGGAGCTGTACGACAAGCTCTTGGACAGCGTGGCCATGCGCGACGCCGTCAATGGCTACAGCACCAGCGACAGCCGCGCGAGATGGAGATCTGAGGCCGTGCTGTTGATCATCGAGGGGGGCGCGGACTTCCAGATGCGAGTCGGATCCAAGGTCATTCGGGCTCGACCCCGGACCCCCCCCGTCTGCCCCTCGCACGAGAATGAGGACGAGGGGAATGGTGGGAGACTGAGGAGGCGACCACGTCTTGACGTCGATGGCCCTTGACGACGACGACGGTCATGACTCGGGGGAGCGTAAGACCCGGGTATGCCAGGACTCGGGTTCGCCATCGTTTTTTGACGACCGCGCCTCGGATTTTGACGAGGAGGAGTTTCGTGGGATGTCTGCAGCGGGAGGCCTCGTCAAAATGCAGGCTCGGCCTCGTCAATTTTTTGACGACCTCGTCGGGGATTTCCGAGTCCACTGTACCCAGGTCTTACGTCCCCCTGAATGACGGTCATGACCACGACGACGACCACCACGACGACGCTGCCCCCGGAGGTCGAGTCGCTGCCGCTGTCCCTCGCCTGGCTCTGCGACGCACCGCCTGAGGCCAGGAGCGAGAAGCGCGCCACGGTCGCGGAATCGCTTCTTCGTCTTATGGATGACCCTGGCGCCGATCACAGCTCGCTCCCGGTGAAGTTCGCCAAGATCTTCAGACCCGCGCTGACGGAGGTCTACGTGAGCCAGGGGCGCATCCCGCTCGGCCTACATTCATTCGTGTGGCGCATCTTCCAGCGACTGCCGCTGGACACCCAGGAGATCGAAGGGCTGAACAGCATGATCCGCCACTGCATGGTGGTTGCGCCGCGGATCCAGCTGGACTTGCTCAACAGCAGGGTGGTGAACAAGAAGACGATTGCGCTCTGCAAGGGCGGGCTTTCGGAGTTCGTGCAGGCGCTCGTGGACAACTACGACGACGCGAGGCTTGTCCTCCAGGACTCCGCGTCTCGTCTGTCCCCTCCCTCCTTCCCGCTCGTTCTCTCCTTCGCCCCTATCTCCCATCTCCTCCGTCTCCTCGCCATCCTCCTCTGCCTCGTCCGAATCCCTAGTCGCTGCGACGGCGACACCGACAACGACGACTCGACGACAGCGATACCGACCCCTAGTCGCTGCGACGGCGACACCGACAACGACGACTCGACGACAGCGATACCGACGACGTCGACGACTCGACGACGGCGACGACGCCAGGATGCCGCGCGCATCGCTGCGTTCCGCTCCTACCTGAACGACGACGCGGACATCGTGCCCGCCGACGCTGCCGACGCCGCCGCGGAGGCGGCCGAGGCGCCTGCCGCGCCGGTGCCGCTGCCAGCCCCGCCGGCGGCCGTCGGGGAGCCTGCGGCAGAGGCGGAGGGCGCGCTCGTGCCCCTGCCGCGTCCAGAAGGACCATGGACTGTCGGGCTGTCGGGTGTCGCAGCGGGGGCGGGTTCGAATTTGTCTGATCCCCCCTCTGCCTCGCCCTCCTCCTCGCCCTGCCCTCTCCTCTTCCGTCTCCTTCCACCGTGCAGTTTAGCTGACGCTGCCCGCCCCCCACCCCCCCCTCGCGGCCCCTGCTGGACTCGGCCTTCTTGTGGCCTCTCGTGGGCCTTCTTGTCCCGGGGTACTCTTGCCATGGGCCCCCTTGGGGCCCCTCTCGGGATCCCGCACTGGTTCCGACCCGGAAGGGCCCCGATATGGCAGATCGGATGGCCTCGTGAAGGGGGGGGGGAGGTGGGGGCAACGGGAGTGGAGGTGGAGGTTGCGGAGGCGGCGCAGGGCGAGGTGGAGTGGCAGAGGAGGATGCGTATGAGGGGGAATGATGACAAGGATGAGGAGGTGGATGAGTTGTGATGAGGCGGTTGATCGGGTGTTGCGGATGATGAGGCGGGCGAGGAGGTGGCGGGGGAGGATGGGGATGCTGAGGGGGGGATGAGGTGTAGGGTGACTGGGGCGCCCACCTCAACAGAAGCAGCTGCTGACCCGACGCTGGCTGCGCTGAGGCGCATTTTCGCGCGCTTCAAGCAGCATTTCGGGGGCTCGGT
This sequence comes from Prorocentrum cordatum, assembly GCA_963575745.1. Classification (NCBI taxonomy): domain Eukaryota; class Dinophyceae; order Prorocentrales; family Prorocentraceae; genus Prorocentrum; species Prorocentrum cordatum. The sequence continues at coordinate 107,592 of CAUYUJ010022480.1, forward strand.
CAGCACCCCGTCCACGACCACCGCCTTTGTCGTGACCGTCACCTCGCCCGCAGGCATTCGCACCCCAGGGGTCTCGTTCGTCATTCGCCCATTCGCTCCACTGCTCTGGTCGCCCAGGGGCCCTCGACTGCCGGACCTACTACACCACCTCTTCGCTCGCGGCACGCCCTTCCCACCGCCCCTCTCCGCGCGGTGCCCGCCCAGGCACGCGTACGCGGTGCGGCTGGCTTGCCGCCCTGAAGTTCGGCAGAGGCAGCAACCGCGTGTGGACGGCGGACGGTGTCCGGCACGACGGCGGCGAGATCTTCGCTCTTCGTCGCCCCCTGAGCTTCGTGCTGCTGCCCAAGCGCATGCACGCGTTGGCCGCCCAGTGGGTCGCAGGCTGCACTGTCGTCATCGAGCTCGTCCAGCTGGACTGGCAACACGACTGTCTCGATAAGGCGAGCATCCAGCTGACACACTCGACGACGCCCGAGTTCGATTTCACCGTCGCTCATCGGCGACGTGGACGTCGACGCTGGCCAGGAGCCGGCGCCGACGACGACGACGACGTTCCTGATGACCCTGTTCCTGATGACCCCGACCTCGTGGAGGCGCTGTACGACGCCTTCAAGCTCGACGACGTCGGCGACGACGTGGACGACACCGAGGCGGGCGACGATGCCGACACTGCTGCGGCGGAGCGCATCGAGGAGGCGCGCGCCTTGTCGATCGCCAAGGGCATCGCTGAGGCTGGAGGCGCGGGCGGGTTGGACTGATAACCACCCCCGCACGCGATTAGCCGCCGACCGACCGATACGAGCCGGATGGGGGGATGCTGAGCTGACCCCCTCTATGACCCCCCCCCAGGCCCCGAGCTGGACAGCGCGGCTGCCGCAGCAGCGGCGACCGGGGCCGAGCCCAACGGCGGCCTCGCGTTGGACGAGCCTGCGCGCATCATGGAGGCGATGGCCCACATTGCGGCGGACCTGCCCATTCCCGTCGCCTTGGTGGCCGTCGACCCAGCTCCTCCGCCACGGCGCAGCCGGGCTGACATGCTGGCCAAGTGGGCGGATGAGGTGAATAAGTCGTTGCAGGCCGCATCACAGCATCTCGGCAGCAGGCTTGCGGCCAAGAAGGTGTCCCTGGTGCTCGTGACAGCGCCTGGCGAACAGGATGCCGAGGAGGCCGACGACGATGCGCCCGCTGTCGTTCGCCCCAGGTGGTTTCACTGCGACGTCGTGGAGACGAGAACTGGCCGCTTGCTGCGCCTGGACGAGCGGAATCGGATCGTGTACTGCACGCCAGACAAGCGAATGCCCTTGGATGCAGATGTCCGCATCATCATCGGCGACGCAGGCGCGCAGATGGTGAAGGCCACGGCCGAGCATCGCAGCGCCATGCCGCCAACAGCTCTGCGCGTGCGTGCGTTGGTCGACGTGGCGCTGGACCCGCTGGCGTTGGCCATGGAGCACTGTTTCGCGCGCGGTGACGTCGTGGTGGGCGGCGCGGCGGCCGCGGCCGCCGCAGCGGCTGCCGGGGGCGCGCCGCCAGAGCGCAGTCGCGTGTGCCCGGTGTGCCTCACCTACTGGCACGAGGCGCGGGTTCAGCTGCTGCTGTTGCTCCTCCTCCTCCCCCGCCTCCCGTCACCGCCATCCCCCTCCTCCTTCTCCTCATCCCACTCCCCCTCCTCGCCCTCATCCTCCTGCCCACCCCCTCCTCCTCCCACACCCACCTCTTCCCCCTCCCTCCTGCCCTCTTTCTTTCTCACCCGCCTCGGCGGGGGAGCGGATGTGAAGATGTGGAAGGGGGATGGAGGAGGAGGGAGGAGGGCTAATGGTGAGGCTGATAGTGGACGGACGCAGAGGGAGGGAGGTCTCCCCCCCATCCAACGTCCCACAGGCGTGCCAGCGCGACGCCTTCGGCATCGGCGATGGCGCGGCCGCTGCGGCGGCAGGACAGCGCGCGCCTTGCGTGTGGGGGGCTCTCGGCGTCCCTCTCCCGCTCACGCCTCGTGCCCCTCCCCTCTCTCCCACTCGCCCTCTCCTCCGTTCTCTTTCAATCCTCCTCGCCCGCCTCGTCCTCCCTCCGCCCGCGCCCTCTCCCCCGAGGGGGTCGTGGTCGATCCTCCTCCTCCTTCTCCACCCTCCCACCGTTTCCCCCATTCCCCTCGCCTCCCCCCCATCCCCGCTCCGCCTTATCGTTTCCTCCGCGCTCCCATCCTCATCCGCGCGGTGATCGGTCCGAGGAGAGCTGGCGGCCGCTGTCGCTGGGGCCGCGGGCTCCGACACACCCGGCCAGTTCCCCGACATGGTCAAGAGCTTCGAGGAGGCACCTCTCTCGCTCCCTCTCTGTCGTCCATTTGTTGTTTTGCTGCGGCTGCCTGGGGCTTTCCTCGTCGCCGCGGATGGGCGCAGCTCGACGCGTGGATCCATCTGGACTCCCGGGGAACCGCGTCTCGCTTTCCCTCTCCCCCGCCTACCCCTCGGCCTCCCTCCCTCTTCCGCTCCCCCCCCTCCCCACCCGCCCTCTCCCCTCCCGCCTCCCCTCTCCTTCCCCTTCCCCTCTCCCTTCCTCAGTCCCTCTCCCTCCCTCCGTCCGCGGCTCTCTGGGGCGTGGCCGGGTCGTCGCACGTGCGCCCCGCTCAGGCATGGACTGAATGTGCGGGGCCGGCGTGGCGCGCCTCGGTCTGCGCGTGGTGCGCTCAGTTGATGAGCCCATGAGGCCCTGATGTGCGCTGCGCCCGTCGCCTTTGCGACATGTATGTAGCACGGGTGCTGTCTCGGGGTGCACGACACAGGGTGGTGGCCAAGGTGCAAGGAGTATGATAATGCCAATCCGCATCGGTGGCGGAGGGTGGGCACGATCCAGGGAGATTAGGGCCACTAGGACTGCGTGGTCACGTGTCTGGCCAGCCCTCGAGACGGCATCCATACGCAGGGCCCGGCTTGCTGTGTTTGCCCGCGTGACCTTCGAATCAGCGTTTGAAGGTCGCCTGCTGCAGCACAGCATTGCATTGCATGGCGGCGATCCAGGGGCATCAGTCCGCTGGGTCACTAGTGTATCTGTCGGCTGGTGGGCCAACCGACATCACTTGGGCTGCCGCTCAATGCCGCCGATACCTTCGAACCTTGCTTGGGCACCCCTCGGGTCCCTCCTGGAGCTTAATTAGAAGCCCAAGGGGGGGGCCAACAACGGCCCACGCGGGCTCCAATAGGGCCCCAAGTGGGCCCCACGAGATCTTATGTGCCTGTCATGTGCCTGTCATGGGCCCAATATGGCCCCCAAGCTGCCCCCACGAGAGCCCCCAATCTGCCTCGACGGGCTCAAGATGACCAGCCCGATCGAGCCCCGAGATCGGATGATGATGATCCATATGATGATGATGGTGTTGGTGATGACGATGACGATGACGGTGATAATGGTGATGATGCTGATGCTGCTGCTGCTGCTGCTGATGATGATGATGATGATGATGATGATAATGATGATGATGATGATGATGATGGTGACGATGATGATAACGACGATGATGAGTGTTTGATCTTAATGATGATGTTGATGATGTTGTGTTTGTGATGAGAAGGCCGCTGCTGATGACGATGGTGATGATGATGACGACGATGATGATGGTAATGATGCAAGCGAATACCCCCGACGCGCTGGGGACGTGCACACCCTCACGCTGCGGACGGAGTCGCCAGCTCGCACTCGGGATGACGTCCACAGCTCGCGCTGAGGACATGCCCCGAGCTGTCCCCAGCAACCCTTGCTGGGGACGTCGTCCCCGGCAGCCCTTGCTGGGGACGTCGTCCCTGGCAGCCCTTGGCAGCCCTTCGTCCCCGGCAGCCCTTGCTGGGGACGTCGTCCCCGGCAGCCCTTGCTGGGGACGTCGTCCCCGGCAGCCCTTGCTGGGGACGTCGTTGCTGGGGAAGCCCTTGCTGGGCCCTTGCTGGTCACCCCGGCAGCTGGGACGTCGTCCCCGGCAGCCCTTGCTGGGGACGTCGTCCCCGGCAGCCCTTGCTGGGGACGTCGTCCCCGGCAGCCCTTGCTGGGGACGTCGTCCCCAGCAGCCCTTGCTGGGGACGTCGTCCCCGGCAGCCCTTGCTGGGGACGTCGTCCCCGGCAGCCCTTGCTGGGGACGTCGTCCCCGCAGCCCTTGCTGGGGACGTCGTCCCCAGCAGCCCTTGCTGGGGACGTCGTCCCCGGCAGCCCTTGCTGGGGACGTCGTCCCCAGCAGCCCTTGCTGGGGACGTCGTCCCCGCAGCCCTTGCTGGGGACGTCGTCCCCGGCAGCAGCCGGGCAGCAGCCCTTGCTGGGGACGTCGTCCCCGGCAGCCCTTGCTGGGGACGTCGTCCCCGGCAGCCCTTGCTGGGGACGCTCGTCCCCAGCAGCCCTTGCGTCGGGGCCCTTGCTGGGGACGTCGTCCCCGGCAGCCCTTGCTGGGGACGTCGTCCCCGGCAGCCCTTGTCGTCCCCGGCCGCCCTTGCTGGGGACGGCGTCCCCAGCAGCCCTTGCTGGGGACGTCGTCCCGGCAGCCCTTGCTGGGGACGTCGTCCCTGACAGCCCTTGCTGGGGACGTCGTCCCCAGCAGCCCTTGCTGGGGACGTCGTCCCCGTCAGCCCTTGTTGGGGACGTCGTCCCCAGCACTGCCTGCCGGGGACGATGGCGATGTTGACGACAACATCGTTCACACTGACGTCGCCGACGCCAGCACCGTCGACGGCGCCGCCCGCTGACCAACGCCGACGACGACGCCAGCGAACCTGACGACGCCGACGACGACGTTGGCGACGCCCGGCTCTCGCCGTACACTATCCCGTTACAATATCAATAACAACGCCGGACCATATTCAACGTACAGTCGTACGCATCGTCAACCACGCACTATGAATATTATGTACGCCACAACCATACTCATCCTACCTCAACCGTATCGTGTTGACGACATGTGCACGTCATTGCGCACACGATGTGAGCGTGTGTGTGTGTGTGTGGGTGTGTCTGTGTGGGTCAATGCGTGCACTACGCCCATCAACTCACACGCCTCTGCCATGCTGTCAGCGCTGCTCTCCTGTTTTTTTGCGTCACCGCATTGCCGACGTTTGTGCGCGCTGGACCGCGCGTGCGGACCTGGGCTGTGCCGAGCCATCGCGCATCGCAGTTGGGCGGGTGTCGCGACACAGCATACTCCTGCCGTCTCTCGCTGTCATGGCTAACTCCCCCTCTGCCTCTGCCTACGGGATGACGGTGGAGGAGGACTCAACGGCTGAGGTGGATGATCCGTATGAAAGGGGACAAGGAGGGATGATGAGGATGATTGAGGAGATATGATGAGGGATGGAGGAACATGATGCGACGTGGGGGAACGACTGCTTCCCTGCCCCGCCACGCGACCCGGCCCATCATCGGCGACGTGGAGGCAGTTGAGGCGCAGGCCGAGCCGCGGCTGCTCCCGCCGCCGGGCCACCGGCGCCGCCGCCAGGGGAGGTTTAGCACGGCTGTGCGACGTGGGCCCACCGCCCCGGGGGATCCCAGGGCCACTCATCCCATGACCACACTCCTCCCTCCCTAACTCCCTCCTACCCTCCAGCGCCCCTCGTCCCCCCTCCCTAACTCCCTCCTGCCCTCCTCCCTCCTCCTTCTTTTTTTTGTTTTTCCCTCCTGGGCGCTGCGCGTCGCCGCGGATGGACGCAGCTCGTGGACTGGACCCGCGGTGCTGCGGCCTCCGGGGACCGATGTGAACCGAGTTTACGCTTCCGCTGCCTGTCTGGTAGGTACCCCCCGGCCACTGTTGCCCGTCATGTTAGGCTGACAGGTTAAGTCTAATTGTTGGGCTCCAAGCGTTGTCGAACCTGAGCGCGCGCGAAGCGCGCGCGAAGGGTCTAATTGCAGTTACTTAGTGTTCCCGCCTCGCGCAGCGCGAGGCGGGTACCCATAACGGGTGCACTGTGCTCTGGCATACACGAGAGGGGGAATCGAGCACGCTCGGGGGCCACTGGGACGGCCTGGAGACCCGATATATGCTTCCAATCTGATATCCAATCTCTGCTTCGGTGGTGTCTGGGAGAAAACAAAGGGGAGGGGTAGGCAGGTGCCCCGTGCATCGTGTAGTGCGCTCGGGGCCCGTGGACCATGCAAACACAAGTAACCCTCGGGCCCCCACCGCTGTATCAACTCCTCCCCTCCTCCCTCACCATCTGTCGCCACATTTTGGGTCAATCATTCTCGCAGTGCGGTGGTGTGCCGCCAACCTGTCTTGCGTACCCGGCGCGCCAGACAGCCTTGCCCCCATGGTCGCCGGTGTAGTAGCCTTCCCTGCTGCTGAGCCGACGCGCTCGCTCGAGGGCGCCATGGCGTGGGCGCCAGCCGCGCCGGCTCGGCTGCCGCGCGAGTTCGTGGATACGCTTAGTCAGGCTGGGCTCTTCCTCCACGTGGCGCAGGGCGCAGAGCTCCGCGTGAGCGCGGCCTTCAGCGGCATCGACGCGCCGCTGGTCAGCCTGCGCATGATCAATGCTGCTCTCACGTCCTTCACGGACCGGCTCGTCGCCCAAGCTGGCGCCGCGCGGGACGGGGGACATGCCCCCCCGCCGTTGGCCCCTGCCGCCGGCCTCCGCATCACCAACCTTTTCGCAATTGAACTGAACCAGACCTGCCAGGAGGAGCTCCTGCACACTCACCACGGCCCAGGCAGTTGCCGCAATCGAATGTATGTGGCCCCACCGCCCCATCCCAGGTCCCGGAGTCCCAGGGTCTCATGTAGGTCTGGGGGTGGTGGTGTCGCGGCCCGCGTAGATTCGACTGCGTGTCGACTGCCAAAGGTTGTGTATTCACGGACGTGAAGAACTTTGTGAACCCGTCTGTGCTACGGGACGCCAAGGAGGCTCGCTCTGAGGCGGCAAGCCGCATCCGCGACATCATTTTTGAGAAGTGCATGCGTAGACGTGCTTGGTGCGTCCGCCACGGGCGTCTGTGCGGGGTCCGCCGGGCGCACATTCACGTCGCTGGGACCCCCTGCGTCGATCATAGCCAGTTTGGGTTGCGGCGCGGCGCGGATGGCCCGACGAACATCGACCTCTACAGCTGGATGGGGCAGCGGCGGCAACTCCAGGAGCCAATCGTGATTGCAGAGTGCGTCGCGCAGTTCGGCCTCACCAGCCTCGACGAGGGCATCGGGGACATCTACGCGCTTGAGCGCATGGAGATCGACCCCGTCGAGCTTGGGTGGCCCGCCCGCAGGCCTCGGCAGTTCATCGTCGGGATCCTGCGCGACAACTTCCCCGTGGTGCCTGTGCTTCCAGCGCCCTGCGACACGATGAGTGGCATCGTTGCGAACCTGCTGGCCCGGCCTTGCGGCATCACGCAGGACGCGTTCCTGATTTCCACGCAGGAGGAGCGCGATGCTGAGCTCGAGTGGGCACGCAAGCGGCCATCGGCTTTGGAGCGGCGCGACCCTGCGGTGCTGTCCGAGCTCGACGTCGTCCAGCGCACCGAGTGCAAACGGTACAACAGAGTAGACCAGCCAGGGACATTCGCTGCGGCCCTGAGCTTCAATGAGCGCAGCCGCCTGAATGCCTGGAGGCGTTCCCCAGTGCTTCGTGGAGGTGGGAAGGGAGTCTTCACCGCAGACCTTGGTTAGGAGCCAGACCACGCCATTTTTTCCAATTGGGACGAGACGTTGCACACCTTGATCAGAGGGCAGTCACTCACATGGGTGGATCGCCACAGCAGGTGGCTGACGACATTGGAGCTGTTCACGGCCATGGGCTTCCCCATCGATGACGCGTCGGTCACTGCATCAGGGGCGTGCTGCTGCTTCAGCAGGTGCTACGATCCCCCTGAGGCGAGGACCCGCGCGTCCGCTGTCTGCCAGAACGGCAACGCGATGCACGTGAACGCCATCGGCGCAGCATCCTTGGCCTCTCTGCTGTTTTGGCCCGGGATCCTGGCCATCGACCCCGACATCCAGCCCGGCACTGACAGGCTGACTGACAGGGTCGGCGTTGTCACCGCCATCGGCGACATCGCCGACGTCGGCGACCCGCCGCTCGATGGCCCCGCCGTGCCCGAGGGTTCTGTGGCCGCCACGAGGCCCCATGTCCGCCGCCGGCTCATGGGCAAGACGCCGCTTCTGATGACGCGCAGCACCTGCGATGAGGGACCAGGCGCGCAGGCGGCGCCGTCGCTGCCACCGCCACTTGCCGATGCCGCAGGGCGCGATCATGCTGCTAGCGCTAGTGGCGCATCGGCCGCGTCTGCTTGCCCGAGCCTGGACCCTGGCCCCGCGACGTGTACTATTATGCCCCACCACCTGCTGCATCCCCTTACCAGTTTCGGTGCGGACGTTGCTGGCATGCGCCGCCAGCGCGCCTTGCGGCGCACGGCGTCGGCCGCGTCGGGGGGGAGCCCAGTGGCATAGATAGGATCGGGGCGGATAGCCATACCCTTACAGACCGCCCCATCCATGCAGCATCTGCCATCTATAGCTGCACCGCCAGTCCTCCTCTCTCCACCTCCTGCCCCATTCCCTCTGCGTGATCACCTCCCCTACTCTCCCCCCTCCCTCACAACTCGCATTCGAGCCCTTTCCTCCTTCTCCCTCGACATTGCGTGGGTCATCCATGCTGCGTGCGTGCGCTGTGTGGCGGCTGTTGCACAGGGTCTAGGCGGCCCTAGGCGCCGCGCGTATACACGGCGGCCGGCCGCACTGCATGAGTATTACCGTGAACAGATTGTCGTCCGCGGCAGAGCCTCCATCCTCTCGGTTCTACAATCCCCCCCCCGGCGTCCACCATCGCCAGTTTGTTCGAGCTGCGTCCACCCGTGGGTGGGGGGGACGAGGACATTCAGGTCCGAAGGTCCGAACGCCGGTCCGAACGCATCGGACCATACCGTACCCGACAGTTCCCAAACAGGTTCCACCTCCCCCCCCCTTGGAGGGGGCGGTATCTGCGATTTTCGCTCATTTTCGTCGACCCTTCGTAGATTTCGATTTCGATTTTGATTTCAGTTTTTCGTCGATTTCTTTTTCGTCGATTTCTTCTGCGGTTCGGGCCCTCTGGGCCCGTTGGCCCTGGACGCATCCCCGCATTCCCCCCTCGCATCGCCATAGCCAACATTGCCACGGCCATTTCGGCATCGTAGCCCCCCCGCTGGGCAGGTGTGCCGCGCGGCCCCCTCAGTTTCTGCGAGGCCGCTCTGGCCAGTCATGCCGACGTCACCGCCATTTCCTGATGGCGAGCCGAGGCACGTCAATCATATGTATCCTGGGCTGACGGGGTGCGTGCTGCGAGAGAAGGTCGAGGCCGAGTGGGCCATGCCGGACTCCTCGTACGATCGCATCCCGTACGAGGGCAGAGACGGCCGCAAGATCTTCGTGCGGCACCCCCACAACAAGCAGCGCTCGAGCCAGGCCGTGGTGAAGCGCTACGCGGCCTCCATCGAGAAGCACGGCATCAAGAAAGACGCCAGGTCGGGGAGAGTGATGGCGGTGCCGACCACGATCAACCCTGACACGTGGGTCCTGCAGGTGATTGCTGGGGCCACGCTGATCGAGTCGGTCTACAAGGCCTTGGACGACACGCGGCGCACCAAGAAGGCGAACCCGCAGGTGGAGCACACTGCGGCGGCTGGCGTGCGGGACGTGCTGCTGTTGCGGGACACCACGCCGGTGTGTGTATTACGCTACCTGAAGGACGAGATGAACAGCATGCTGCGGATTGGGAACCCTCGGAACTTCAGCGAGCTCTACCAGCACCTCGACCACGTGGAGGCGGAGTTCGAGGCCTGGAAGAAAGAGCAGACGGCGTTGGGGAAGCCGGTCCCTGCCAACGGACATAAGGGATTCGAGACGCGATATGGGGAGTTTCTCGACGAGCAGTAGCTTGCTCAGGATCTGTGGTCGGTCGATTCGGTCGATCGGTCGGGCACGTTCGTTTTTGCACGCGGTATCCCATCTGCTCAGCGGTCACCGACTGAGCAGATGGTGGCGCCCATCGTCTTCGGAGACGGATCGGATCGGAGGTACGCGATCACATACCGAGGAAAGGGTTGCACAGTTTCCCCCGGGGCCGCAGGCGGCCCGAGGAGGAGGAGGAGGAGGAGGAGGAGGAGGAGGAGGAGGATGTTCGGACTGGATCGGATCGAATCGTGACTCGGTCGGCGGTCTGGCCGACACGGATACGAGGTTCGAGGACTCCTGGACATCGTTCACTGACTTTCGATCACAGACCGATGTTCGGACTGGATCGGATCGGATCGTGATTCGGTCGGCGGTCCAGCCGATACGGATACAAGGTTCGAGGACTTCTGGACATCGTTCACTGACTTTCGCCGTTGCAGAGCAGCGTGGTCGAAGCTGCAGGCTTGGCCTCTTGAGTCGTGGCTCCTGACCTTCTGCGAGGAGAGCGTCGACTTCTCCCACAAAGATCTTGACAGCACGAGTGTGTTCGCGTGTCACAATCAGATCATGTTGATGCTGGCGAGCACACCGGACACCGAGCTGGTCCAGACGTTGCTCATGATGTCGCTGCCAGGCGATCACAACGAGGACTTCCCGTGGCTGTTCAAGAAGGCGGCCGACTTCAGCAAGGCGAGGAGGTTGACTGCCGATTTGATGCAGTCATCAGTGTTCAAGGTTGCCCGCGAGATACATGGCCCGGGTGGCAAGCCTGTCGAGGCCGTCGCTGCCGTGGAGGGCAAGGGTAAGAAGCGCAAGGCACAGCCCAAGAGGAAGGCCGCCGCAGATATCGAGCCCAGCGACACCAGCATCGCCTTCACCGCGGCTTCGGTCACGATGGCTCAGGACCTCCAGAACTCCATGGTGGATATCACCTCGCAGTTGCCGAGCACGAGCAGGGTCGACACGATGTTCAATATGAAGATGAAAGCGAAGGTAGTGACTTACGTCGTCAATGAGTCTATCGAGTGCGAGACCGAGAACTCCGACGGCACTCATGCAGTGGTGATCAAGCAGTACAGCAAGCTTCGGTTATGGATCCGCAAGAGAATGCGCAGCCATTACAACCTACCCGACCCTGCGGACGATGACGATGAGGCACTCCCTGTTCCCGCCGCCGAGGGTGCCGATGCTGCCGGTGACGATGATGACGAGTATGGTTCAGATGCTGTTGCAAAATTGCGGGACATCGTCAAGGCGCGACCTGACGTCGGGAAAAAGATGAAGGCCCTCATGGAGGATAACCCGTTCAACTTCGACCTCGACACCCACATTGCCGTGGCATCCATGACCGCCTCTCTCAGGAAGGAGCTCGGTGACTCGACCAAGGATGCAGACATGATGAAGGTGATCCAGGAGCAGAACTTGGACTCGTTCATCCACGTGCGCTCCATGGTCGGCAATGTTGTGCGGATTGTCGACAAGTGCTGGCCCACGCAGTGCGTGACCGCAGCCATCCTGATCAACGACATCGCGGGCCCCGATCAGACGGGGCGGGACATCCCTGGGACGGCGCTCGTGGAGCTGCTGGCGGGGTATCAAATCATTCCTCCTCCTCCTCCCCTCCGCCACGCTCCACCTCCTCCTCAGGACTCCTCCTCCTCCTCCTCCTCCTCCCCTCCGCCTCTTCCTCCCAGCCATCTTCTTTCTCATTCTCCTTACTATTCCACCGTCCTCCCTTATCCTCCTCCTTCCGCGCCCTCCCTCCGCTCATCCCCCCCCCACCCCCGGGGCTCCCCCCTCTCCACTGGCCCGCTTCCCTCCCTCCCCTTCCTTCCCATCCTCTTACTCCGTCCTCCCACATTACCTTTTATTTTCGTCTCTCCCCACCCCGCCCTCCTGAGTCTCCTGGGGGGAGGAGGAGGAGGAGGAGGAGGAGGAGGAGTTTTTTGTTTCGCTCCAGGAACGCTCTCGTGACCTGCACGCCGTCTTCGGCGACGTCTTCGAGTCTCACACTCAGTTGAGTTGCTTCATGGCGATGCGAGCCTCATACACGATTCACATGTTGGACAGGCTGCACGCCTACTTGACAGAGGGCCGCGATCGCGGCTCATTCGTGTGGTTGACGGAGGCGTCTCTCCTCAAGCTGCAGGCTCCCCGAACCCACCCCTTGAATCCTGGGTTGTCGCGTACCCCCCGAGTCGATTCAGTCACCCCCCCCCCCGTGCCCTCGCCCCTGTAGGCCCTGAGGGGGCCTTGGATCCTCCTGGCGCTTCTGGCGGCACGCGGGCGGGGTCGGCGGGGGAGGTCAACCTTGGATTCTGGGAGTGGTTCGTGGTGTCCTGAGGCTGCCGTGCGCTTCAGTACGCGTGCCACCGGGGCGATCATGAAGAACGATTGCCTGAACACCACGGTCGACGAGTGCGAGGCCATGTGGTCCAAGATCGTCGGGCGATCGACCGAGCTGATGGAGGGTGGCGGCGCCGCGGCGCGGTCTGGCCAGGAGTGGAAGACCTTTGAGCACGCCGCCCGCGCCAAGGCCACGAAGTCCACAATCCAGGACTTGCGCGCCATGGCGATCTCGGGGGGGAGGCAAACACTGTTACACAGATGCGGACCCCCAGTTGAGTTGAGCCGAGGTGGCCTTCAGCTTCCTCACCCGCATCCCCCCACCCCCCACCCTCCGCTCGCTCCCCCCCCCTCCCTCTCTCCCCCTCCCCCCCATCAGTTCCCCCCCCCCTCTGGGCCCGCCTTCGCCTCCCACCCCCCCCCCACCAGCTGGGGGGGGATGAGGGGATGAGGGGAGTGAGATTCCAATGATTGGTACTTAGAGAGGGCCCCCCCGCGGGGGCCTGGACCCCCCCTCGCGCCTTTGCTCTAGGCTTCCCAGGTGGGGTCGGAGTAAATGGGGTCGGAGGATGATGCATCGACGATGCGGCTCGATGCGGAGCCCGATTTTCTCCACGCTGGCGTCGCCGATGCACCGCCCACGTCGATGATGTATCGCCGGTGCATCACAAATGCATCGCCGATGCATCTCCGATGCATCGCCGATGTATCGGTGATGCGGCGCCATCCTCCGACCCCGTCTACTCCGACCCCATCTAGGAGGCCTCTGTTTGCGGCATCTGTCAGGCACTTCAGCACGGCTGCGTGTCCACCGATGCGGCCGCCACGCTGTCCAAGCCCGAGCTGGTCGACCGCGTCGTCGCCGCGGACCTCCAGAAGGCGCGCGCTGATGAGGCGCAGTTGGTGGGCGACTGGCGATCTCGCGTGGACCAGGCCTTGGGGAACATGATTGATGGCACGTCCGCCGAGTCCACAGGGGCATCCGGCCAGGACTCCAACAACCCCGCGGTGCAGGACCTGCTGGCCGAGCTCGATGATTTCAGAGTCTTGCACGCCGACGCCGATGGGACCAAGTACGTGACTTGTGTTGCTCGCCAGGGCAAGACGACGTCGGGGATCGCCGCCTACAGGGTGTGGCTGTGCGAGCAGGCGGCCACCCTGGCCCTGATGAAGGCGTGGCGGCAAGGCTTCGTTCGCAAGCCCAGGATGCCCGAGCTGAAGCCCGCTGAAGCTGCTGCTCTGGCTGAGGCTGCTGCCTCCCCCGAGATGCTGGCTCTCGCGGATGCCGCGACTGCGCCCGCGGAGGATACGGCGCCCGCGGAGGATGCCGCGACGGTGCCCGCGGAGGATGCGTCCGCCGTGCCATCGCTGCCCGAGGCCGAGACGCTGTCACCGACGACCCTGGAGGAGGCCACCGCCCAGCATGTGCAGGGTGAGCCCGAGCAGCATCAGCTGGGCACGAGTGGGCCAGGCGCGTCGGCGGCCGAGGATACGCCTCCAGCGGGCGCCCGCGCGGCTGCTGCGGCCGAGGATGCGGGCGCTGTGGCCGAGGAACCTCCTCCAGCGGGCGCCCATGCGGCTGCTGCTGCGGCCGCCGGCGCCGGCGTCGGCAGCCTGGACGCCGCCAACGGCACCAACGGCCCCAACGACGAGCGGGCGCCGCGAGAGCTCGCCATCATCGCGCGGCAGCCCGACCCGATCTCGCTGGCAGACTGCGGTGAGAACAAGCTGTGCAGGCAGACCAAAGAAGGCAGTGCCGTCCGAGACCGCATGTGGGTCGAGCAAGGCGCCAGCTTCGCGGAGGACATGGTGTTCCACTTCGTCGGGAACGTCGTCCTATCTGGCCCGGACCCTCCTGCGAAGCTGTGTGCGGACGCTGGTGAGGTAGTGATCGAGTGCGGAGATGCTGACGGATCGCCTCTGCGCTGCCACGCGTGGATCCTGCCGAACCCGTCCATCTCGAAGCTTGGTGGTGCTCTGTGCGCGCCCGCTTGGTGCGCCCGCGTCGCCACCTCGGACAAGGCCACCGTCACCACGACGTTGCACACGTCCGCGCCGTTCGATGTCACGGCGTACGACGGACCCGTACCGATGAAGTTCACCTTGACCGTGCCGTACCTGAAGATCGCGCCGGCGCCCAAGCCAGAGGAGCCAGAGGAGCCACCAGAGGAGCCGGAGGACGAGGAGGAGAACGCGGAGTGCCCCGTGCACGTTGAGGTAGTGCGCGAGATGTTCGACCACGAGGTCGCCAGGAAGTCCGAGGCAGAGTCCAAGCGTAAGCGCATGGAGGAGAAGCGGGAGGCGGCGAAGAGGAGGCGGATCTCCCTTGACGCGGAGGACGAGGACCCGAAAGTGTTCGGCCTCTTGTCGCACATGCTGCGCTAGGCGGCGCGCGTGGCGGTGCCGGAGCTGCCAGTTCTGAGTGGGCGCTGGCTAGTGCATGAGCTTTCTCATAATTCAGGGATGGTCACAGGCCTTTATTTTGTTGGCCCCCCTCAGCCCCTCAGCGCCATCGATGTCTCGCGGCGCAGGGACGGGGCCAAGTGCACCAGCGGTGCATGTGTTTGGTTGGGGCAGCCAGGCCCATGCTGCTGTCAATTCAGTCCTCTCCTGTTGTTTTGCTCAGCCCGAGCCCTCATCTCCTCCCCTTACCACCCTCGAGTGCCTCACACTTCCTAACTCAGCCCACCTCCGCTACCCTCCACTCCTCTTCCCTCCGTCTCTCGTTCTCGTTCTCTCTCCCTCTCTCTCTCTCCCTCTCATTCCTCCTCGAACCTCCCTCCCTCATCCATTCATCACTCCTTCCTCCTCCTCCTCGTTCTCCTCCCCCTCCTCCTCTTCTTCCTCCTCCTCCCGTTCAGTTTGTGCCCACGCTTCTTGCTTGGCACGTCTGGTGCGGGGCCGGCAGGGGACCCGCCGCCCTGGACAAGTTGGACCTCGCCTCGCGATCCCTGCCCCGCCGCGCAGCCATCAGGAGCCATTGGATGGACGGCCGATGGGTGAGCATCGCGAACCACGCCACCATTGCCACATCCTCCTCCTCCTGCTCTTCCTCATTTCTTCCTCCTGGCGTCCTCACCTTTCCTATCTGACTATCCTCCTCCCTCCCTCTGTCCTCCACCTGGTCACCTCCTCCCTCCTCGCAGCCTCGCTCCCCGTGAATCCTTCCC
>CAUYUJ010022481.1:0-45000 GCA_963575745.1 Prorocentrum cordatum
CTGCTGCTGGGCAGGTGTTGCTGGCGCTGCTGCTGGTGTCATTGCCGCTGGTGGTGCGGTGGGTGCTGGTGGTGCTGCTGCTTCTGGTAGTTTTGCTGCGGGTGCTGCTGGTGTTGCTGGTTCTCGTGATGCTGCTGGCGCTGCTGTGGTGCTGCTGATGGTGCTGGTGTTGCTGTTGGTGGTGGTGGTGGTGCTGCTGCTGCTGCTGGTGCTGCTGGTTTTGGCTGATGCTGGCGATGGTTATCGTGCTGCTGGTGCTGCTGGTGCTGCTGCTAATGCATTTGCTGCTAATGGTGGTGATGTTGGTGCTGCTGATAGTGCTAGTGCTGTTGCTGCTTCTGCTGCTAGGTGCTGCTGCTGGTGCTGCTGCTGACGGTGGTGGCGGTGTTGCTGGTGCTACCGCTGCTGCCAAGTGCTCTTGCTGGTGGTTGTAGTGATGATGCTATTGATGCAGGTGCTGACGGTGGTAGTGAAATCAGGCAGCGTAACAACCGCCTAGGAAGCGTTTTCTCGGAGGTATATGGGATCTTCGGGCCATGTGGTGCTCGTTTGGAAGGTCTTGGGGGTGATCTTCAATTCTTTTTGGTGGCATAGGGGACCTCTTGGAGCAGTGGCCACCATTGTTCAAAAAGAGGGGGGCTTAATTCCACCCACCCACCCCTAGGAGCTTCCAAAAAAGGCGCTCTTGCGCTCTTGGACGCTATTGGGGCCCTCTTGGGGCCCCTTGGGCCATCTCGGGGTCATCTTGACGCCTCAAGAGCCCATCGGAAGCGAAAAAGCGAACACACCAAAAAACATTTGTTTTCCTTTGGTGTTGGTGCAAATTTGGCCTCTGTGGGTTTGAACGCGGGGGGTTGGAGGGCACTTGAAACCGTATTGGTTCGTGTCGGATGCTATCTCGAGCCACCTTGAAGTATATTTGGCCATATTGGAAGCTCGGGCTCTCTGAGGCCGTCTTGGAGCCATCTCGAGCCATCAAGGACGTTCTAACTCCTCGCAGGTAAGCCCGCCCAGACGCAGAGGAGGAAGGTAAACCTCTCGAGCAGGGAACGGAATGAGGTTGGAAAAGGAAACGGGCTGATTGGATTCACACTTCGATGTTGTGTGCGTCGATGATAACATAATTGCTCGGGAACCGAATATACCATACGGATTTGAAGATTTTCTGGGCTCGTCGTTTGTGGTGGTGCGGTTGGGGATCTCACGAGGCACAGAGCGTGAGAGCGCATCGACTTACAAACCGCACGCAAACTAATGCAGCGGCCATATAACTGTAGCAGCCCCGTCGGCGCCTGATCGCCAATTTCCGTGGGCAAGCAAATCGCTAGACAAGACTACGGTTGGACAGTCACCCCTCGCTCCTCATTCATGTAGCTTCTCGTCCCCGCTTGCCCACGTCACACATAATCTTCCTCACTACTCCTCATACACAGTCGTCCACTTACGCCTGCTCCCTCCGCATCCCCCCTCCCTCTGCTTCGTCTCCTCATCGTTTTCGTGATCATCACCATCGCTCCTTATCCTCGCCTTTTGATCCTTACTCAAACTCCGCGTTCCTGACCCTCTATCCATCCTCATCGGTCCTCATCCTCGCGCATCCTCTACCTTCTAATCCCCGTCCTGGTCCTTCCCATCGTCGTCTCGCCTCCTCCTCACTTATCATTCTGCGTCATCCTCAATTCTTGGCGTTTCGAGTACCCCCACCAGACCGTCCAGAAACGATGCCCGCGGGAGTTGCCCTGCACGGGGTCGTGCGGGAGCACGCAGTGAAGCAAAGAGGGGGCGGCCGTTATCCTTCGAAGGGGGAGGAATGATGACAAAATGGAGGAGGAGGAGGGAGAGAGGAGGCATGCGGCAGAGGCGGACGTGGCGGAGAAGACGACGAGGGCGAGCAAAGGAAGAGGAACTTGTCGGAACATGTCCCCACTTAATTGCACGTGAACCGTAGGTGGGAGGAGGAGGAGGAGTCAGAGGATGAAAGGAAGGAGGACAGGGAGGATGGCGAGGAGGATGGGGAAGGAAGAAGGCGGAAACGGCCACATGGGAGGCGACGGCGATGACATAGAAGCCTCTTAGAGGCCTCTTGTTGTCATCTTGGGGCTTTCTCGGGGCACGGTTGGGAGCTTCCGGAAGCCTCTTGGGGGTCTCCTGGGGCCCTCCCTCTTGGGGCAATCTTGGAGACCATCGATCAAAAAGGGATGGTCTTAGTAACGCACCCCCGGTGGATGCCAAAGTCGCTTCCAAGGTCCCTCGCGGGGCCTTCTTAGGGCGCTTTTGGGCGTTCTTGGGGCCGTCATGGTACCTTCTTAATCATCTTGGGGCTCTCTTGGGTCATCTTGGAACCACTTTGGGGTCTCGGGGGCCCATCGGAAGCGAAAGAGCGAGAAAGTAAGCAGCGTTATCTTTAAGTGTTTTTGGCCTCTTGGGGGCATCCTTAGGAGGCTCCGTGCCCACTTGGAGTCATATTGGGGAGATTTTGAAGCTTCTTGGAGGCATTTTGGAAGCTACCTTGAACCATCCTGGGCTATCTTGAGCGATCTTGGAAGATCATCTTGGGCTATCGGAGGTCCTCTTGGACGTTCCAACCCCTCCCTCGCGCCCCCCCCCCCCGTCCAGACTTGGCTCAAAAATGCTTCCGCGATGCCTCCGCTCGCCTCCAATATCAACAAGTCTGAAAAATACTGAGCGGTGACTTTGGCGCGAGGTGCCGCCTACCAAAAGGGCCCCATAACGGCTCCACAGTGCTTCTAAGATGCTGGAGCGATCTGTTTGAGACGCAGGAGACGGAGGCTGAGGAGGAGTGAGGAAAATAAGTGGGGTGGGCGGCCTGGATTTGGATGAAGAGAGAGGAGACGCAAACTGGAGTGGGAGTGTGGAGCAGGAGTGGCTTAAAGGTGTGAGGAGACGCGTGAGGAAGACGATCAAGGGTGCGCATGGGAAGTGGGGAGCAGAACGCGAACTTACGAAGCGTAAAGTGGAGCACCAGGGAGCAAGATGATGAGGGCGGCGGGGGGTGGGGAGGGAGGAGTACGGGTGAGGACGAGCGAGGCCGTCTGAGGACGCGCACGGATGTGGAGAGAGAGAGAGAGGGAAGACAGATTGATGTGGAAACGTGAAGAGGGTGGATGAGTATAAGGAGGAAATTTATCGTAAGGATGAGGACCAGGATGAGGATTCATGAATATTATGATGGTGCTGATGATGATGACCGTTGATGCTGACGGTGACGGCGACGATGGAGAGGATGTGGGTGAGGGTGCTTAAGGCCAGGGATTGCGAATTAACCATGATGGGTAATGAGAAGGAGAAGGGAGGGGAGGAGGAGGAGCAGGAGGTGGAGCAGAGACTGGAGGATGAGCGACGAGAAGGGAGAGATAGATAGATAGATGGAGAGAGAGAGAGAGGCGAGGAGTGAGGATGAGGCAGATGTGTGAGGAGTAGGAGTGAGCAGGGTGAGCGTGAAGGAGTGAAGAAACCTAGCCATGAGGATGATGCTTGAGGTACCACGGGGACTCTGGAGCCAGCCCCACGGTGGCTCCAGAGCCCCAATGTGCACTGCCGAAATATTGTGTAGGGGCCACCTACTCTCACAGGCTGCGTAATCCGACATAATTCTCCTCAGTCCTCTTCCCCACTCATCCTCGTCACGCCTGTTCCTCCTCCTCCTCCTCCTCCTCCTCTTCCCCAATTCCCCCCATTCCTTCCACACGCTTCTCCACCGCACTAATCATCATCCTTCGCCCCATTCACTTCTCATCACCGACATTACCACTACTCCTTCTCCTCCATCGTCCACCTCGATGTAGCGGTTCCTCCCAAATGAGGCCTATCTCGATGTCGTCGTCACCTCCGCCGTCGGCGTCGGCGTCGCCATCGTCGTCATCGTCGTCATCGCGGTCGTCGCCGTCGCTGCCAATCGTCGCCGTCGCCGTCATCGTCGTCGGCGTCGTCGCCGACCCTGCCTACGCCCCCCGAGAACGGGCCCTCAGACCTTTCCAGGAGTCCAACCGCACCAGATTTCCGAGCCGCGCTCAGCTGCGGTGGCGAGGCCTCCCGAGGGCCAGAGCACCTCGAACCTCGGTCCGATGGGTTCGCGAAGACATCCTGGAGGGGTGGGGGACATGGCCGCCGACATGGAGCGAACCTCGAACCAAGAGGACCTCGAGGACCTCGAAACCTGCAGATTGACAAATGTCGATCTGCAAATCTGCAGATCGACATCGATGTCGATCTGCAGATTTGCAGATCGACATTTGCATAAATAGAAATCGATTGTATTCAAATGTCGATCTGCAGATTTGCAGATCGACATTTGGATTCAGCCGACCCGCCGATCGAGGCCCGAGGTTCGGTCCATGCTGTCATGCGGACAGCTGGCCATGCTTGGCGCCCTCGCTCGTCTCTCCCCCCTCATCCTCATCCTCCCATCGCCCTCGCGCCTCGCTCCTCCCATCGCTCCTCCCATCGCCCTCCATCGCACCGCCCTCGCCTCGCCCCATCCGCTTCGGGCTGACCCAGCACTGCCTTCCCGAGGTTTCCAGCTGCGCTCCGCGGGAGCCCGTTATGCATCCAGCGTCCGATAGGCCACACCTCGAAGCGCCCCATCGTCCATATCGATGCCTCCAAGAGGCTCCAGGACCGCCCAAAGACGGCCCCCGAAGGATACTCCCGAGAGGCCAACATCGTCCCTAAACCTGTAAGGATACACATGCTGCGTGCTTTCTCGCCCTTTGGCGTCCGATGGGCCCCTGAGGCCTACGACGGCTCCAAGATGGCCCAAGAGAGCTCCAAGAGGGGCAAGAAGGCACACTGACGGCCCCAAGAACGCCCAAGGGCGCCCCAGGAACGCCCCGAGAGGGCCCCCAGAGGCGGTACTTCGGCTTCCGACGGGGGGAGGCGTAATTAAGACCCTCCATTTTTGATCGATGGCTTCCAAGGTGGCCCTATGAGGGCCATCAAGGCCCCCAAGAGGGCCCCACGAGACTTCCGAGAGGGCTCCGAAAGCTCAACATATTGCCCCGAGAGTTCCCCAGGATGGCCCCAAGAGATTCCGACGTCGTCGTTGGCGCCGCATTCTTCCTCCATCCTCCTCCTCCTCAACATCATCATCCCACCTCCTCATGCCCCTCATGTTCCTCCTCCCCGTCCTTCTCCCTCACCTACAGCTCAGCGGGTACATGTTCCGACAAATCCATCTGCCTTCTGCTCGCCCTCGTCGTCCTCGTCGTCTGACTCCGCCTCATCCTCACATTTTCCCTCCCCCTCCGCTTCCTCTTCTTCCTCCTCCAGTTCCTTCGAAGGATATTGGCTGCACCCCCTCTTTGCTCCACGTTATGTATACTCCTACACGCCCCTGATCATGGCAGCTCCCCTGGGCAGTGCTTCTCGACGGGTTGATGGGAATATGCGAAGCGTCAATACCTTCGATCGACGTCCTGGGCGCTCCGAGCCCTTATCACGCAACATCACTCATGCTCATAGATCCTCCACTTCGCTTGTCCACCTCAGTAATCTTCCCCCTCCTCACTTACCATCCTCCTTTCATCTGCTTCTGCTCCGCAACAACTACCACTTTTTCCTCCTAGCCATTCCTCCTCCTGCTCCCCCTCCTCAGTCCTCCGTTTCCTCTCACGCCACATCACAGTCTTCGCTCCTCCTCCTCCTCCTCCTCCTCATCCGTCTACATGTCTCTCTTGAGTCAGCATGTTCGTTTTCACCGCGTTTCATCCGCCTCGTTTTCCGCTTCGCTCTGTGGCATTCTGCCCATGCGTCCTCCTCCTCCTTATTTCTCACTGGTGCTTCTATTCGCTCGCCATCCCCTTCCCCCCTCATCATCATCCTCACTCCTTCTCATCCCCTATTCTCCATGTCACCATTCACCATCGTCCGCAACGATCGCCCGCACACCGCCTCTCCACCCTTCATCCGCTTCGCCCTTCTCGGCATCTCCTTTCTGCCCCTCCGCGCAGCATATTTCTTCTCCTCCTCCACCACCTCCTCTGCATTCTCATACTCAATCCTACTCGCCACCGCCCCATCATCGCTTCCCCGTCTTACTCCTCGTCCTCCTACTCCACTTCCCTCTCCGCGCACGTTCTCATCAGTTTTCTTTGACAAGTCGCTGTCACCACTCATCGTCATTGCTCCTTGTCGCCCTTGGCAACCATGTTCAGAAACCCTCCTAGATCCTCCTCGCTGCTGCTGCCCCTCCTCTTCCGTGCCCGCCTCAACCCCTATCCTCCTCACTCCTCCCTGTCACCCCTCTGAGCGCACGCTGCTTCTTACTTCGTCTCCTAATCGGCAAGCACAGCAAATTATCACCGTTTGCAGACCTGTTCCTATTCATCATCCCCTCTCTTACTCCTCGGTCATCCTCTGAACTTGAGCTCCCCGCTCCTCATCTTCAGCCTTACGTCCTTGAAAAAAACCTCCGCAATCCTCCTCGCTCACGGTCATATATATATAGATATAATTGTTACACTGTTTAAATGCATTGCTCCCCCGTGTCTCTCCTCACTCCTCCTCCTGCTCACTCCTCATCCTCCTCCTCGTCCTCAATCCTCCTGCTCACTCCGACCCTTCTTCTTCAGCATGTCGCGCCGCCCACCGCACTCGTCCTCATCCTGCTCGCTCACTATCGTTGCCCTCCTTCTCACTGGTCTTACCCCTCCTCTCTACCTTGCTCTCATGCCAAGCTTGAATGGTTACATCCAGCCGCCTATGGCTCATCCGCCGCCGCGCCGCGGGCCGGGGGGCTGGGGGCTGGGGGGCATAGGAGGCGGGGGAGGAGGGGCGGAACGGGGCGGGTAGCGGGGATGGGCAAGATAACAGGCAAGAAACCCTTAAGTTGAGCCCAAACGACTCCCCGAGAGGCCCCAAAAAGACCACCCGAGAGGCCCCAAAAAGACCACCCGAGAGGCACCGAAACGATTCTCCAAGAGATCCCAAAACAATTCCCTCAGAGACCCCCAAAACGATCCCCTCGGAGATCCCCGAAACGATCCCCTCGGAGATCCCCAAAACGATCCCCTCGGAGATCCCCAAAAAGGACTCCTCGGAGATCCCCAAAACGATCCCCTCGGAGATCCCCACAACAATCCCCTCGGAGATCCCCCAAACAATCCCCTCGGAGATCCCCAGAACGATCCCCTCGGAGATTTCAAAACGATCCCCTCGGAGAGGCCCCAAAACGATTCTCGAAGTGGCCTCAAAACGATTATCGAAGAGGCCCCCAAACGATTCTCGAACCCTATAATTATTCCAAAGAGGCCCCAAAACGACCCCGAAGAGGCCTCCAAATAGGCCCCCCAAACGACCCCCAGCAGGCGTCAGAATCAGTGAACTTCCGAATTCACAGACCAGATCAATAGAATCAGTGATCTGGATATGTCACTGATTCTACTGTGGGATCAGAGAACTTCCTATTTCACTGATCCGGAAGACGGTTTTCGGAAAATGACTGAACTCCCCAGATCACTGATCTTGACTTCTGGATTCACTGATTTACCCTTCTTCCCCCATCCTCTTCCTATTCCTCCTTCTTATCCTCCTCCTCCCCCCTCTTTCTCCTCCCACAGATTCGTCCTCCTCATTTTCCTCCTCCTATACCTACATTTCTCCACCTCTGCCGTTTCCTTCTGCTTCTTCTTCTTCTTCTTCTTCTTCTTCGTTCCAACGGTAGCGGTCACACCTCCCCGAACCGTTCCCAATTGCCCAAGATAGCCCCAAACATTTCGTCATGTTGTTGTTGGTGGATGTTTTTTTTTGTAATGGGTGTTTGACAGCAATTGGCGAACAAGCGCTCACGGAAACAGCGTGCTTTCCGCAACGAGAAGATCACACATGCAAGCAATTCCAAAGAAATCATTGAATCATTTTGCACGAACTTAGAAAATACTACGTGCTATTTAGGGCTCCTGGTTCTTGGGTTCGCGCAGCCCGCTACAATGTGGTAACCGGCCTCTGCAAGCACACTTAATTGAAACCGAACAGCAGCATTATGGAGCATCAATGACAGCATAACGCAATATGCTTTCCAACAATGTTCCAACGGACATGATATACCCTCAATTGCATTATGTTTGCATGCGCTTTGTAGGTCGACGCTCTCTCTCCGTCACGGGGAAACAAGTAAATCCCACTACACGCAATTCCATACCACTTAAAATCACGATTCCGACATCAACAAATCCTCGCATCAGTACGTGCGGGATTCAATTCCCCATGTTGGGTTTGCGCATGCGCAATCATGTTATCATCGATTTCGAAAGCATCGAAGTGTAAATTTGTGAAAGTGAGCACGGTTACAGAAAACATAACTCCGAACATAGAACTCACAGAACTTAGCCATATCCCATAAAATCACGATATCAACAACAAAACATCATCAAATCAGTACGCGCGATATTCCATTCCCCATCTTGGGTTTGCGCATGCGCACAATCACCGATTTCGGAAACATCGAAATGTGAATGTAAGAAGTTTAAAGCATGAAGTGCTTCTGCGTACAACATAGATATACAATTCACCAAGCTAAAACATGCGAAAAAATATGGTTCCGACCATGGAAGTATATGAATCCAAATAGCATGTTACAAAAAATTACCTCCGAACATGGAAATCACAGAAAGCATGTAAGCGAGACCGCATAAATCTTGAAGCAAAAATCATAACAAAAATCTGGAAGCCAAGTAGCAGAAATTCTGGCTACTTACGGGCTACGTACAAGTTACTTACGGGATATTTTTAAATGAATATAAATTACTTGTGTCTACTTACTAAGTAGGCCGCAAGCTCCATAAATATGTATAAGTAGCATACGTACTTATAAGTAGCCCCGCCGCGCCCAGTATTCCAGATCGGGCCCCAAGGTTCTCTTAGGGCTTCGGGTTAACGACTTTGGCGTCCCAAATATTTTGGGCGTCCTGTTCAGCGCGCGCGCTGCTCTATATATCAAGCTTGCAAATGCATGCCCATACATGGCGTTACTTGCGTAACTGCAGTTACGTGGCACTTACGCCACTTACATAAGTAGCCCGTAAGTTACTTACGCTACTTATATAAGTAGGCCGTAAGTACTTATAAGTAGGCCAAAGTACTTATAAGTACTTACGCTACTTATAAGTAGGCTGCCCCTACTTATAAGTAGCTCCTAAGTAACTTAGCTAAATATGAGCTACTTACACTACTTATGAGCTACTTACGAGCTACTTACACTACTTATGAGCTACTTACGAGCGACTTAGGAGCTACTTATAATTGGCGTAACTGCATAAGTACTTATAAGTACCCCGCCGCGCGCAGCGTGGGTGCCCGGGTGCCCGGTTGCCAAGTAGACCTGGCCCGGCACAGAAACGGAAAGAGCGCTTCAGAAACAGAAACCGAAATTACTCACACCACCGTTCGTACTGGGAGCCTTGGCGTTGAGAGCTTGTTACGTCACCCCTCGCTCTTGGGAGCCTTGGTGTTCAGAGATTGTTGCGTTGCCGCCCGTTCCTGAGCCTTGGCTGGGCCTTGGTGTCAGGAACTTGTTACGTCACCGCTCTCTGCTGGGAGCCTTGGTCTTATCAGCTTGTTTACGTCACCGTTCGCTCTTGGGAGCCTTGGTGTGAAGAGCTTTTTGCGTTACCGATCGCTCTCTATTTGGCGTCTCTGGGCCTTCTTGGGAGTCCTATTGGGGCCCTTGTCGGGCCCTTTTGGAGGCCTCTTGGGAACCTCTTGGGGCGAAAGGGGGCCTCCTGGGGGCCTCCTGGGAGCGTCTTGGGGCGAAAGGCTAGACTTTTCGGTTCGTGGTCCCCCTCTTGGGGCCGTCATGGGGCCGTCTTGAGCGCCTCTTGGGCCGTCTGGGGGCCCTCTTGGGCCGTTTGGGGGGCCTCTTGGGAGCCTCTTAGGCCGTCTTGGAGCGGTCTCGGGTTCAACGCAGTGAAAGCCGATAAGCCTTGTCTGCTAAAAATGTACCTTTTCCCATAGGACATCAATGACTTTCGCCTCCCCGTGGCCTCTTGGGACGCCTCTTGGGGGCCTCTTGGGGCTTCTGGTGGGGCTCTGGGGGCCTCCTGGGAGCGTCTTGGGGCGAAAGGCTAGACTTTTCGGTTCGTGGTCCCCCTCTTGGGGCCGTCTTGGGGCCCTCTAGGGCCGTCTTGAGCGCCTCTTGGGCCGTCTTGGGGCCCTCTTGGGCCGTTTAGGGGGCCTCTTGGGAGCCTCTTGGGCCGTCTTGGGGCAGTCTTGGGGGCCTCTTGGGCCGTCGTCAACGCCGTGAAAGCCGACAAAGCGCATATGCTAAAAATATGAGTTTTCCTTTGGAAAACAATGATTTCGGCCTCTTGGGGCCCTGTTGGGACGCGCCTTGGGCGCCTCTTGGGGGTCTCTTGGGCCGTCTTGGGCGGTCTTGGGCTCTCTTGGAGCGCTCTTGGGCCGTCTTGGGGGGGAACCCGAAAAACATGCAAAAACCCAAGGGAAAACCCGAAAACAGCCATTAACACTCAAATGCGCGCGCTACCCCCCTCCCCTGGAACCCCTCCCTTTAGGGCTTCGCCCACACCAAAACGTCATCACTCGTACCTCGCTCTTTCCGTTACCTATAGCCTTATAGCCCTATATCCTCATTGCCCTATAAGCCTATGGCCATATAGCACAATAGCCCTATAGCCCAATAGCCGTATAGCTCTAGAGCACCATATCCTTATAGCCTTATAGCTCGATCTAAACAAATGTCTGGGGCTTTCCTCCAGTATCATTTAGAGCTATAGGGCTATGGGGCCATTAAGCTATAGGGCGATGCGGCTATGGGGCAATAGGTCTATGGAACTATAGGGTTATAGGGTCATAGGGCTATATTATACAGGGCTTTAGGGATATAGGGCTATAGGGCTGTAGGGCTAAACGACGATGGGGCTATGGGGCTGTAGGGCTACAGTGCCATAGGGCTCTGAGTGTATAGGGCCATTGGGCCATGTGGCCATAGATCCATAAGGCTATAGGGCTGTAGGTATGTAGAGCTATGGGGCGATTGGGCAATCGGCATATACAGCTATAGGGCTACAAGGCTATAGGGCAATAGGGCTGTAAGGCTATAAGGCTATAGGGCTAGGGGTATAAGGATTTCGCGCTCTAGGGCTATTGGGCTATAGGGCTATATAACTATAGGGTTATAGGGCCATAGAGCTATTGGGCTACAGGGCCATAGGGCTCTAGGGCTCTAGGGCTGTAGAGCTATAAGGCTATAGTGCTATAGAGCTAAGAGTTATAGAGCTATAGGGCTCTAGGGCGTTAGGGCTCTAGGGCCATAAGGCTATAAGGATGTATGACTATAGGGCTGTAGGGCTATTGGCTATAGGGCTATAGGGCTATAGGGCTATGGGGCTATAGGGCTATGAGGCAAGCGGGCTATAGGGCAGCACTGATAGGGGAATCCTAGCATAGCACACCATACATTACACAACATCACGTAACATAGGATAGTGATGTATAGTGGACATGTTCCTGGACCGGCAAGAAGCAAGAACAACATCGGCCCTATTGCCGCGCGGCAACTGGATCCGGAGGGAACCAGGTCCTGGACGCAGGGACTCTCTCTGGGACAACTGTTCCACCACGGACGGTTACTATTTGACGGCCGCGGGTCCCGGGAATGGGCCCAGGGAAGGATGAAAACGGCAGACATGCGCTCAAGGTCAGGACAGACTTCTCTCCGAACCCACTCGGCTCATGAGATCTGCCAGAGTCCCCAGGAGCGCGCATGGTGATGCTCGCATGTCGTGGTGCCCGCCTTCCTGCCCGCTGGCAGTTCCAGCGACATTGAACCCCTGAGCTGCGTGAGAATTTCAATTCCCTGGCTGGATTCGCCGCTCCCGCACCCTGCCCCAAAAATGGAAGTCAACTTCACCGGAGTCCTAAGCAAAAAGCTTTTCCAGAGGCCACGAGATGCTGATGGAAACCAACAGCAACAGCAACAGCAGCAGCAGCAGCAGCAGCAGCAACAAACGACCAATCAAACTGTCTAGCATGGGGAAGGATGGAGGAAGCCACAGCTCTCCCAGAGGACTGCTCGGTGCGGCGCTTCGGGCACCCTTGGAGGATTGATACTGCTCGACCCGCGTGGTGATCCCTGAAATACGGAGACTTCTTCTATACACCACCACCGCGCCCAGGAAAAATATCCGCTGATCAAATCAACGTTTCTTTTGGCGGCGCTGTGGCCCGCACGCCCGTGACAGAATTTCGCAATCCGTGCTGCGCTCTTGTTGGATGCGGCTCTGTGGAATCAAAACCGACATGGCCCCGAACGGCAACCAATCATTACACGCGCTGGCCGCATTGAGGCGATCGTGAGGCCCTAATGGCGTTGGCGCGAAAACTGCCGCGTTCGTTCGATGGCGGCCCTTTCGTAATTACTGGGCCGCCGCCCGAAGGCACAGTAAACTAAGACGGAGTTGTGGTGTTCGTTAATGCAGTTTGGCGCGTTGCGCAGGCAACTGCCACGTAATGCGAGATGCGCATTGGGACGCATGGGTGGGCCAAGTTGCTCCCTGACGACGGCGTGCGCGCATCGACGCGGCCTTCGAACGTGAAGTTCGTATTCACGTGGGCAATCTATCACACGTCGCCCAAATGAGCATTGCGATGGACAGTTTCGCCTTGGGGCCGTGCTGTGGCAACAGTGGACTTGTCGGTCGCCGCGCGCGCCTGTTCGTCCCGCAGGCGGCCGCCGCCGCCATATATACACTGTCAGACGAAGGACCTTGCTCGAGGTCGAATCCGTCATATGTCCTGGTTGCGCGCCTGTGTCGCATATGTTGAACGCGCCTGGTGCAGGCGGGAAGTTGGGCCCACGCTGCAATTCGTTGTCGCGTGGCCGCAAGTCCACGGGACAACAGGTGACGTTTGGTGCGGTTGCTTTGTGGCGCGCTGGGACGTAGAATTCCACGCCCAAGCGTTTAACTGCGCTCCCTGGGCGCTACCGTCGCATAATCCCGCCACAGCACCGCTGTGGGGGAACCCCAATAGCCAAAAAATGTTGGAGGGCGAAGGAGCACTGCGAAGCGGAAGGGGGGCGGGCGTCGAGAGAACGAACGAGCATAAGGGCGAGGAGGAAGAGGAGGAGGAAGGGAGGAAGGGAGGGGGGAGGGAGGGAGGGGGAGGAGGGGAGGGAAGGCTTGGATGACGACGACGACGAGGATACGGAAGCCGAGGGAGGGGGGAACGGCCAGATACCGAAACTGTCAGTGCCAAGTGGTGCCCTGCCAGGCAGCGCACGCCATCGCGGCTGGGATTTCTCAAGCCGAGTCGATCTGCAAAGGCCCTCTGGCCCGACGGAAACTCGAGGGGGGGGGGCCAACGAGTCGCCTGGCAATCTCGCCCGCTGAGAAGGACGTCCGGCGCCAGCTGCCTGGCACTTTCGCCCCCCCCCCCACATACGCGACGCACCGACGTCGTGACCATCGGATCGTCCCTCCAAGGCTAACGCGGTCGAGGGACCCACGTTGCTCCCCCATGCACACGGCGACGACGACGACGGCGGCGACGACGACGACGACGACGTCGACAACGACTGACGGCTGACGACTGACGGGCGACGGATGACGACCACGACGACGACGACGGACGACGGCGACGACGACGACGGACGACGACGACGACGAAGACGACGACGACGACGACGGCGACGACGACGACGACGACGGCGGCGGTGGCGGCGGCGACGACGACGACGACGGACGACGATGTTGGGCGACGACGACGGCGGCGACGACGACGACGACGACGACGACGACGGCGGCGGCGGCGGCGACGACGACGACGACGACGGCGACGACGATGATGGACGACGACGACGACGACGGCGGCGGCGGCGACGACGACGAATACGACGACAACGACGACGACGACGACGACGACGACGACGACCTCCGGCGGGGTGGCCCCAGGGCGTCCCGCGGGAGGCGGGGTTACGGGGCGCAGCCGGCCACGCGCGCCAACCGACTGCCGAACGAGGTGTCACCCCCGTTTCTGCACGGGCTGCGAACCTCCATCCCCCTGGCGGCCCCGCGGAAGTCCCACGGAGGTCCCACGGAAGTCTCACAGAGGCCCCCGAACGCCCCTGGAGGCCTCGCGGAAGCCTCCTGGGGTTTCGGAAGCCTCCGTCGTCGGCCCCTGGAAGCCTCGCGGGGACCTCCTGGGGCCGACAGCCCCTGGAGGCGTCCCCGGCCCCTGGGGGCCTTCTCGCTGGCCCCTTGAGGCCACGTCGGCCCCTCGGGGCGGCGGCGGCGTCGTCGTCGTGGTCGTCCTGGTCGTTGTCGTGGTCGTGGTCGTGGTCGTCGTCGTCGTCGTCGCCTTCGTCGCCGTCGTCGTCGTCGTCGTCGTCGTCGTCGTCGCCTTCGTCGTCGTCGTCGTCGTCGTCGTCGTCCTCGCCGTCGTCGCCGTCGTCGCCGCAGCCGTCGTCGTCGCTGTCGTCGTAGTCTTCGTCGCCGCCGCCGCCGCCGCTGTCGTCGTCGTTGTTGTGCTTTGCAAGGCCCAAGAGTCTCGGGTTCTTTTTTGCTCCTCTGTTGTGCCTCCCAGGCCGCCCCCTCAAAAAAGGCGTCCTCTGCAGTGCGAGCGCGCAGAAGCGGCGCCAAGCATCGGCGCCACAGACTCACGGGGCGGTGCCAACTCACCAGGGCTCAGCACATGCGCTGGAGGAAGGGACTCCGGCTCCCATCAGGACGCCATCGGCGCCAGGACCTCCTGGTCGAACACGCCTGCCATGGGGCACTCCCTCGGGTCGTAGCCCTCCAGGACGCAGTGCACCTTCCACAGCTCCTTGATCAGTTCCCTCAAAGCGTGATTGTAGCCCCCATACTTCTGCCAGCTCCGTGACACAATCCCTGCTGGAGGCACGCGCCCCTGCCAGGCCTGACCGCGGAAGGAACGCCAGATGTACGACCCTGGAGGCTTGTACTTGTTCGCGTCCTTGTGATCGATCCCAATCGGTAGCGCTGTCGGCGCGACTGGTTCCGGCGGAGGGGCTTTTTTATCTGTTTTATCCTTCTTGTCTTTCTTATCTTTCTTCTCCTTCTTCGCAGCTTTTGCTTCGGCCTCCTCCCGCGCCTTGCGGCGAGACATCTGCACGACTGTGAACTCCCGCACAAGGTCGTCCTGCACGCCTTTCCTGGCCGCGTACTTCTTCTGCTCTTTGTGAAGCTTCTCGATGTCGTCATTCGTCAGCACTTTCTCCGCCTCCTCTATCTCCAGCAACTCGTCCAAGGCAACGGTGTCCTGCACCAGCGCCGCGACGCGCTTCTTCGCGATGCCCAACGCCTCGTCCTCGGAGCACTCCAAAATGCCCATGATAAGGGACACAATGACTTCAAGGAGGCTGGAGGCATGGCCCCTCACGGGGATCCCAAACATCTTCGCCAACCAAACAAGGAATGACAACTCCCAGTTCCAGAAGCACTCCCTCGCTGCAAGTGTTTTCAGCGGAATGTCCTCTGCGGCATACACGATCATGCGGACGCCCTTGTGCCAGCCAGGAGGCGCCTTCTTCAAGTGGCGGCGCTGCCACGCCGGCGAGCGCCACTCGAACGGGCGCACGAGGAAGTCATCCAAGTCCACCATTGGCAGGAAGACGGGTTCTACGTTGTCGTTCGTCGGGTCAACGTACCAGAAGTCGTCGTGCCCAGGCACGGCCTTCAGCTGGATCTGCCACGCAATCGCCGCCGAATTCGGGAAATTACCGAGGCCCAAATACCATGTCGAACCCTTCGTTGGCGGATCCGTGTCCTTCCTCCTCAAGACGAACGGAAGGCAGTCCGACGCAGCGCTGCAGACAGCATTGCTGAGCTTCGAGAAACCGCAGAACTCTTTGCAGTAACGAACTAGATGCAGATCTCCAACTGGCGTCGCGAGATTGACGGCCTTCGGGGAGTAATACGGGGCTGCTGCATGTGTCGTTGCAATGCCACCCAAGTCCACGGATGGTTTCAAAGGTGTTTTCCCGAATGCCTCCGCGCTCAACCTCGCCTTTTTCCTGGAAGCAGGGACCCCGTCATCGACCTCCACGTACCTGTGCCTCTTCGATGGCAAGTGGTTCGCCAGTGCCATCCCCATGCTTCGCTCCGGTTTGCGGAAAACTTTCGAACCTTTCACTTGCTTGGCGTTCTTCGCATACCCGAAGAATTCCTCGCTGAAGTGCGTGGCGAACACCCCGTGGAACCGGTCGCTCAGCCAATCCCCGGACTCTTGGTCCAAGAGCCACTGCTTCTCCGTGAAGCAATCCACGTATTGTTCAACGTTTGCCCGCTTGAATTGGGAACGGGAGAGGTGCCACTTCACTTCGCCTGGCTTGTCGTGCCGTCTCATCCCTTCGTAGGAGTCGAGATCATTCCTGAATGCGTCGAGTATGCGCTGCTTCCGGTCAGGCGCAACCTCCCCGACAAGACCAATCAATTTGTGGGGCCACCCGAACATGAAACTCCTGCGCTTCGTCCTGTTCCCAACCATCCTGAGGCACAGCGTCCCCATTAGGTTCGCCCACTGGTCTTCCACGAACTCCCGGTGCTCGTCGAAGTCCCCAGGGAGCACGCCCATCTCGAATCCGCACTCGGACAACGTGTCATCGTCGAGCAACGCGCCGAACACGAGCCTCAGCGTGTCCATGAAGCGCCCCTCGACTTGACCACGCGCCCAAGCAAGGTTTCCACCGACAGACCTGCAGTCGCGGTTGAACCCTCCTGAGGCGTCCACGAGAGGGACAGCCAGAGACGTCATGATGGCGATGCGGCGCCGATTATCACGGACACTCATCAGGACCAAGGAAACAACAGCTGCGTTCTGGCAGCACGAACGGAGCACCTTCCCATCGTGGCAGGCAGCAGTCGTGCCTCCGCTCAAATCGCCAGCGGCCTCTGCGTGCGTGGACTTCAGCACCGTCGTGGCGAACTTGCCGGTGCCCAAAAAATCCATTTCCACGCACAAGATCTCCAGTTTCCACAGCATCAACTCCCACTCCTGCTCAGGGGGGCTGCAAGACTGCACCAGAAGCGCCTCGGCCGGGAAAACTTGCGCGGAGGCGTCAGGGAAAGCCCAAGACGTGCCAGCCTCGAACACCCTGCCTTGCAGCAGGTGGTGTTGCGGGGCAACTCAGCATCCTCCTCCTCTTCCTCCTCCTCCTCTTCCTCCTCCTCCTCCTCCTCTGTCCACCCCCTCTTTCTCTTCCTCCTCCTCCTCCCCTCGTCCTCCTCCTCTTCCTCCTCCTCCCCCTCCCCCCCTCGTCCTCCACATCCTCCTTTTCCTCCTTTCCCTCCTGCACCTCCCTCTGCTCCTCGACCTCCTTCCTCGTCCTCCTCCTCGTCCTCCTCCTCCTCCTGCGCCTCTTCCTTTCCTCTTCCTGTTGATGCTGCTGCTCGTCCCTCTATAATTGTTTCCTCTTTTCTCCCTCATCATCCTCCTCTTCCTCCTCCTCCTTCTCCCTTCTCCTCCTCCTTCTCCTCGTCCCCCTCGTCCTCCCTCCTGCTCCTCCTCCTCCTCCTCCTCCTCCTCTTCTGGGTCTGGTGCAACAATGTGGTGCGAGAGTCTTTTACTTGTATGACATTCGGGCTTGGTTGGTCTGCGAATGAGAGCGGGGTTTTGCTTGGGCCATCATGCGGGCCCTCGACCCCTGACCCACCTGAGACCCCCCGGATCCTTCGCACATCTTCGAACCAACTTCGGGGCCGCCCCCCCCGCCCCCACCCCGAAAACTGGGCCAGCAGGCGGGGTCTCACCGTACCCGCTCCCTGTAACTGCTGGCCCCATTGTCGGGGTAAGGCAAGGAAGGGCAAGGTCAGAGACAACTTTCTGCTCTTCTCACATCTTCGAGTCAACGCTGGGATCCTTTCACATCTTCGAGGCAACTTCGGGACCCCCCTCCCCGCCCCCACCTCGAAAACTGTGCCAGCAGGCGGGGTCTCACCGTACCCGCTCCCTGTAACTGCTGGCCCCATTTTCGGGGTAAGGGAAGGAAGGGCAAGGTCATCATCATCCTGAAGGCTCGAGGTTGAAGGCTCAAGGCGGAAGCGCGGGAATCGAAATCTGGCGGGGCATTCCTTCACAACTCCGCGCGGCCTCCCTCCTCTGGGCGCTGGTCTCCGCTCCCTCTGGGCGCGTCTCTCCTCCCTCTGGGCGCGCACCCCCCCGCGGGCGCCGCCATAGTATTTTGATTCTGGGAACTTCTAACCACGTCTTGGGACGAGCCTGAGGACCAGGCAAGGCTTCTGGATCAGTTGGGTCTTGGCAATTGGCTTGAGACCAGAGGCCCTAGGGGCCTGATCTCTCCTCCCTTTCGAGAGGCCATAGGGGTACCCTGTAGGAACGATACGCAAGTCGTGATAGAGAAACTCGCATTCTAACTACGTCTTCCCTTGCATTCCAAGACGCCCCAGGAGGCTCACGAGAGGGCCCCAAGAGGCCTCAAGAGGACCCGTGAGAGGCCACGACCCCTCCTCCCATTCGAGAGGCCATAAGGGTTCCCTTTCGGAGCGACACACGAGAGGTCCCGGATGCCTCCAGAGGCCCTTCGGGACAACAAAATACATCGGAAGGCCTAGGCCCTCCGAGGCTTGCGCAAGTGCAGTTGGGGCAGTGTCCACTAGGGCCCTCATTCGTCGTCCCGCGTGGTCCTTCAACAGTCCCACGTTCGCCTTGACCCACGCCCCGAAACGACACAAAGAAACGCGACGGCCCTGCGTCGCGCCATGCTCCCGCTCCCTCAAGTGCGCCCAGAGCTCTTTCTCCGCTGTGGCGGGGGTGGATGGCTCGAACTCCCCCTTCAACTCCGACAGGATTCCACTGGAGTGCTCCCGGAAGCTGGCGCAAGAATCGTGCGTGAAGACCTTGAACACCATCGACGACATTTCCGTGAATTGGTTGAAACGCATGTCCTTGTCTTTCTCGGGGCCGTGCATGAGGTTCTGCCTGCAGAGCCAGGTGAGAACGAGCGGGAACAACCCAGTGGCTTTGTACGCATTCATTATGTCATTGTTCACGTCGTGGTCCTCGTCCCACCACTCCGTGACGTTAATCCCTAACTTGTAGGCCAAGCACTGGACGGCGCTCGCCCCGTCGCCGCCGCGGTCCTGGGCCATGTTGAGGTGAGGGCGGTCTCTCCACCCCTCTGGGCGCCAGGGCCCCTTACCTACTGCCCTCTGAAAGTCAGCCAGGCCGGTCCAACGCGTCCCCACGGCGATGATGTTGTCCTTCGACTCGATCCATTTCCGCGTGGACACGCGGTAGCGAGGCCTGGGGCGCCACCCCTTGTCCTTTGCCGTCGAAGCATTACGGCGCAGCCAATGCAAATGACGTAGATTCATCCGCCGGGCTGCGGAAGACTTCGTGAAATGCTCCACCTCCTCTGGGGTCCGGAACGCCTTGGCCACCTCCGGGGGGGCAACCAGGTAAAAAAAAAAAATTCCCCGACCCTATGGTGTATACGGAATTCCCAACAGTCACGAGGATGGCATACACGCGTCGAAAGACGCTATGGTGTATACCGCAAAAACACAGGGAAAATCATATACACCATGAGTTGGATTTTTTTTTTTTTTACCTCTGGGCCGGGCACCGCCGGGGGGCCCCAGAGGCCGACCAGATCAGGGCCCCGCACGCAACGCTTCAGCCTGGATCCGTTCCCCATGGTCCGGAGCCCCGCAGACGGCCTCCAGAGGCCGAACAGATCAGGAACAGATCAGAGAGGAAGAAGGACGGAGGAGGGAGGAGGCAGGAGCGAAGAGGGAAAACGAAGGAGGGAGGAAGGAGAAGGGATGGAGGGGAGGGAGCAGGGAGGAGGGAGGAGGGAGGAGGGGGGAGGGAGGAGGGGCCCGGGGGGAGGGACGAGGGAGGAGGGAGGGAGGAGGGAGGAGAGAGGGAGGAGGGACGAGGGAGGAGAGAGGAGGGAGGAGGGAGATCCCCCTCTGGCGGTCGCCCTGGAGATGCGCCCCTGGCTGTTCCGCGCGCGGAACCTGAGGCACTGCGATGGCGCACGTGTTGTTCGGGAAGAAGATGCCCCGGCATCCAGAGTCAAGCCGCAAGCGTTGCCCTTGTCGGTAACGATGGAGATGGACGTGAACTGCTCGGACATGGTAACGCCCCCCAGGACGTGCCGCAAGAGGGCGCAGTTGAGCGAGTCCGGTGCGTCCATCAAGTCCAACAAACTGTCGAACTTTGCGCTGACCTGGCTTCCGGAGCTCTTGTAGTTGGCGGCCAGGTATATGTCCTTCTCAATGCAATGCGCCAATTGTACTGCGATCTGAACGAAGAGCGGACCACCGGTTCTCTCAGTGCAGTACCTCATCGACAGGCAGAAAAGGTCCCGAAGCAGGATCGTCTCTGAAGTGTCATCCAAGCGCAGAAGGCCCCACCATGCCTGACACTGGCGGAGCAAGACCAAATCCCAATCCACCTCCAAGCGAGGGGCCGGCACAGGCGGACGGGCCGCTCCCTGAAGGCGCCCCGCCCCCTGGGACGGCACGTCGCGAGCGGATGGTTTGGACAGTGATTCGGCCCCCTCTGCCCGGGACATGATGCCAGAAGACGTCTCTAGGTCCCTGCGGTCCCGCCACGCGCGCAGATCCACCTTGCCGTCGAGCACCGACAGCGTCACGTGGGCCTGCGGACGCGGCTCCGGCCACGTCCAGCGGAAGTCATCCGAGAAGTGCACGTCGAGAGCTTTGCAAACTTTTGGGTGCTCCACGGTGTCCGCGAGGAGGCCCCTGAGCAATTCTTCCACTGCATCCCTCCTCGCATGCAGACCGCCGCGTTGCGGAGGTTTCTGAGTCCACCTCGCCAAACACTGCAGAAGCCCAAACGTGCTCAAGCACGTCGCAGGCAAAAAATAATCAGCGTCCACGGTGCGATCCTCGCCCTCTCCACTGTGGCTGCTGTGAAGAATTTGTCGGCTCAACCCGAATTCGCTGCAATGGCGGCGCCATGTGCCGCTGCTCTGGAAAGCCCATTTGGATGGTTGTTTCTTGTAGCTCGTCAATTGCAGCACCGTGTACACGTTATGGGCGTTCCAAGCGAAATGGAGGTTCCCAGGCAAAGGCCACGGGAGGTAGAAAGTTTGCAGACTCACCGCAGCGCGGATCGCCCCGATCCCAACGGTCACTGTGAGCGTCCTGTACTTTTGTTGCAAATCATACAAGCTGAACCTGACCGTCTTTCCCTTCCGCACCTCAGAATAGAAACGCTCCCCGTGCTTGTCGACCTCCAAACACCGCTTAAGCACGACCTCTGGCAAAATCGTCTCGTCGGACCCGACGTCAGACAGGCAAGCCCAACCGTCGTCATCAACATCTAGTTGCCAATGTTCCACTGGCTGCGGGAGGAATTGCTGCTCGAGCGTGACAGGGTGGATGAGTTCCCACCTCCCATCCGCGGTGCGGGGTGGCACAAGTATCACATCTTTCGTAGGGCATTCCTCGTACCCCGCGTCGTCCTCAGCGGCCGGCGGGGGCTTCGAGGGCGCAGCCGTTCCGACCATTTGTCGGACTGGCGCTGTTTGCCTCGGCCAGACAGGTTTGAGCCCAAACGGCTACGGCAAGTGACCATTGAGCCCCCGAGCCCCTGGCCCCATGAGGCACAAGGGCACGCGAGCTCAATGGCCCTTTGAGGCCATTCGTGGCCCTCATGGGGCACAGGGGCCACGAAAGGCGAGTGAATTCCATTGTGCTCACGAGGCTCACGCGGCGCAGAGAATCGTGCCTACATCGCACACCCCTGCGTCGGCACAGGAGGGCCAACCCATCCGCCATCATCATGCAGTGGTTGAACTTTGCTTCCGCCAGCTTCCGCCTCGACCCGGTGCCCAGCACCGGACAGCCCAAATTTGCGCACTCTGCACGTGTCTCCGTAACGTTTTGCTCCCGCCAGCTTCCGCGGACTCCACCTTTCCAGCCTTGGACAAACCCAAATCGCTGAATCCACTGTGGCAGGACCAGACGAGGAGCCACCTCGGGGATACCCACGGCTAGCCTCGAACACCGTGCCTTGAAGGAGGTGGTGCTGCAGGGCAACTCACCATCGTCCTCCTCTTCTTCCTCCTCCTCTTCCTCCTCCTCCTCCTCCTCCTCCTCCTCCTCCTCTCTCCACCTCCTCTTTCTATTCCTCCGCCCCTCCTCCTCCTCCCCTCCTCCTCCTCCTCCTCCTCTTCCTCACCCCCGTCGTCCTCCACATCCTCCTTTTCCTCCTTTCCCTCCTCCTCCTCCCTCTGCTCCTTGTCCTCCTTCCTCGTCCTCCTCCTCGTCCTCCTCCTCCTGTCGCTCCTCCTTTCCTCTTCCTGGTGATGCTGCTGCTCGTCCTCCTATTATTGTTTACTGTATTCCTCCCCCTCATCATCCTCCTCTTCCTCCTCCTCCTTCTCCCCCTCCTCCTCCTCCTCCTCCTCCTCCTCTTCGTCCTCCTCCCTCCTCCTCCTCCTCCTCCTCTTGTGTGTCTGGTGCAACACTGTGTTGCGAGGAACTATTGATTGTATGCCATTCGCGCATAATTGGCACGCGAATGAAAGCGGTGTATTGCCTGGGCTGTCTTGCGGACCCTTGGCCCCTGATCCCCTGAGACCCCCCGGATCCTTCGCACATCTTCGAGCCAACTTCGGGACCCCCCCCCCCGCCCCCACCCCGAAAACTGGGCCAGCAGGCGGGGTCTCACCGCACCCGCTCCCTGTAACTGCTGGCCCCATTTTCGGGGTAAGGGAAGGAAGAGCAAGGTCAGAGACAACTTTCTGCTCTTCTCACATCATGGAGACAACGCTGGGATCCTCGCACATCTTCGAGCCAACTTCGGGACCACCCTCCCCGCCCCCACTCCGAAAACTGGGCCAGCAGGCGGGGTCTCACCGCACCCGCTCCCTGTAACTGCTGGCCCCATTTTCGGGGTAAGGGAAGGAAGGGCAAGGTCATCATCACCCTCATCATCATCATCGTCCCTCCTGATCATCATTATCATCATCGTCGTCGTCCTCCTCTTGAAGCCACCTTGGGAGGCTATCGGTCTCTTGGAGCGCTCTTCAAGCTCTCTCGGGGGCCTCTTGGGGGCCTCTTGGGGCCTTTGGAGCCGTATGAAGCCGAGAGACGCAGCGTTCTACAACAACTCGCATTCTACATAGGTTGTCTTTTGCACTCCAGGACGCCCCAAGAGGGCCCAAGGAGGCCCCAGGAGGCCCCCACGAGGCCATGATCTCTCCTCCCTGTCGAGAGGCCATAAGGGGTTCCCTGTAGGAGCGACACGCGAGTCGTGATAGAAGAACTCGCATTCTAACTGCGTCTTCCGTTGCATTCCAAGACGCCCCAAGGAGGCCCCCGAGAGGCCCCAAGAGGCCTCCAGGAGGCCCTCACTCCCCCCCTCCCTTTCGAAAGGCCATAGGGGTTCCCTATAGCCCATAGGAGCGACGCGCGAGTCGTGATAGAAGAAGTCAGATTCTAACTACGTCTTCTCTTGCACTCCCTGACGCCGGGAGAAGCCACCGAGAAGCCCCAAGAGGCCCCAAAAAAACAGGAGGCGCTGACCCCTCCTCCCTTTCGAGAGGCCACAGGGGTCCCCTACAGGAGCGACGCACGAGTCGTGATAAAAGACATCGAATTTTAACTACGTCTTCCCTTGCACTCCGAAGGCGTCCCAAGAAGCCCCCGAGAGGCCCAAGGAGGCCCCCGAGAAGCCCTGATCTCTCCTCCCCATCGAGAAGCCATACGGGTTCCCTATAGGAGCGACACGCAAGTCGTGATAGAGGAACTCACGTTCTAACTACGTCTCCCCTTGCATTCCATGACGCCCCAAGAGGCCCCCCGAAGGCCCCAAGAGGCCCCCAGGAGGCCCTGACCCCTCCCCCCTTTCGAAAACCCATAGGGGATCCCTATAGCCCATAGGAGCGACATACGAGTCGTGATAGAAGAACTCGCATTTTAACTACGTCTTCGCTCGCACTCCAAGACGCCCGAAAAGAACCCCGAGAAACCCCAAGAGGCCCCAAGAGGCCTCCAGGAGGCCCTGACCCCTCCTCCCCTTCGAGAAACCTTATGGAGTCTCCTATAGGAGCGACACACAAGTCGTGAAAAAAGAACTCCGGCTCTCATTACGTCTTCACTTGCACTCCGAAGACGCCCCAAGAGGCCCCCGAGAGGCCCCAGGAGGCCCCCAAGAGGCCCAGATCTCTCCTCCCTGTCGAGAGGCCATAGGGGTTCCTTGTAGGAGCGACACGCGAGTCGTGATAGAAGAACTCGCATTCTAACTACGTTTTCCCTTGCATTCCAAGACGCCCCAAGAGGCCCCCGCAAGGCCCCAAGAGGCCCCCAGGAGGCCCTGTCCCGTCCTGCCCTTCGAGAAACCATAGGGATTTCCTATTGGAACGACATACGAATCGTGATAGAAGAACTCGCATTCTAACTACGTTTTCCCTTGAACCCCAAGACTTCCCGAGAGGCCCCCGCAAGGCCCCGAGAGGCCCCAAGAACACCAGGAAGCCCCGACCCCTCCTCCCCTTGGAGAAGCCATAGGGGTTCCCTATAGGAGCGACACACGAGTCGTGATAAAAGAACTCGGATTGTAACTACGTTTTCCTCTGTACTCCAAGAGGCCCCGTTAGGCCCCCCCTGAGGCCTCCCGAAAGGGAGGGGCTCCGGTGAGAGGCGCCGCAGGCGGCGGGGAGGACAGAGAGGGGGGGGAACGGAGGGCATGATAACGATGATGATTTTTTCTGGGCGGCCCCCGACCAGAGCAGAACAACGCCAGACAGCGCGAGAGCCACGCTGCCTCCCTGTCGCGGAAAACGCTCGCGGTGCCGCCTATTGCGTCGCACACCCCAGGAGCCCAGGAGAGAACGCCCGCCACCCATCGCGGAAGCGCCCCCTCGCCGACGCTCGCGTGCCCGCGACGGCACCCTCAGAGCTGCGCAACTGCACCCCCAGCTGCGCACTGCGTGCTTTGAAACCAAGAGCAGGGCGCCCAGCCAACCTGAGCAGCGCCACTGCATCGAGTGGCCGCTCAGGGCTGGGCGGCGGCGGGCGCCGCCACCTTCGCGGCGGACCCCTTGCAGGCACGCTTGGCAGCCCGCTTCGCGGCAGCTTCCTGCAATTTGTCCATCGAGCGCTTGGTCGCCGCCTTGTTCTGCTCGCGGATCTCTTTCTTGAACTCAGGCGACGGGCCCTCCGTGGCGCCGACGGTGGCTGACTGCTTCTGCTCATCGACCTGCTGGACGGAACGCTTGACGATGTCGTCCCACAACGTGTTGGAACCACCCAGAGGCATATCAGAGTGGGGGTTCTTTGAGTTCCCCTTGTGGTGTTTGAAAAACTTGAGGATGGGATACGACTGCACGGCGTTCTTCTTCACGACGGCACGGGTGTGGCTCCAATTGTACACGATGTCCCAAGCTTCAGTGATCTCGTATTCGGCACTCACATCAACCGCGTACGCCGTGGGCTTGTACACAAACTTGGTGCACTTCTGATTGGCGTCGAAGACCATGCCGAAAAGGCCGATGCTCCCCCACGCCACGGCACCTGTGTCTGGGTTCACAGTGGGACGAGCCCCGCCGGAAGTGAGGTCGGACAGGTACTTGTTGGCTGTCTCATCGGAACGAATGGCCACGGCGCGATGCAACACCAACTTGCTTTGCAGAGCGGGGTGGCACTTCAGACCCTTCGCGAGATTGTGCTTCAAGCGGAAGACGTTCGGGAGCGCCTGCGAATCGTAAACTTTCATGCGCGCCAGAACCGTGTCCGACAGCTTGAACGTTTTCTTGGCCCACTGGACGAGCCAATCGTAGTCCAGGTCCCCGATCGTGTCGGGCGCCACCTGAAACTGATGCTCAATGTCGCTCTCCTGGTGCCCCGTCAACTTGTTTGTAAGCTTCGTCACCGTCCGCTCCCGCTCCTTCGGGTAGTTCCACAGAATCTGGACCGCGTCGACGAAAGCCCTATGCTCGATCTGCTCGTCCTCAGTGGCGTGTTTGGGGAGGGCCGGCATGTGCTTCAGGAGGGGGCACGCCTTCGGCAAAGCGAGCTGCCTCGACAGAGACATGGCGCCGAAGCAGGCAATCCACGACCGCGAGAAAAAAAAAGAGACCAGCACACTCTCGAGCCAGACAGCTACGGAAGGCACTGAGGACGTCAAAAATAATGATATCAGACAACTGCTACTGCATGTGGCCGACGAGAATCGCACTGCCGACTCGCTGTGCCCGACAATATATATGAGGATGACTCGCAAGGCCAGCCGGCTGGAAGAGATTTCCCGCGAACGCGAGCGGCAATGCTGTCGACAGAACCGCCCATCAAGCAAGGATAACCGAACTCCTCTTGCTGTCGTTCCTCCCCCCCCTCCTCTTCCTACCACCCCTCTCCTTGTCATAATATTAATTGTCCTCCTCCTCCGCCTCCTCCCAACTCCCCCTCTTTTTTTTTCTTGTGCTGCGGACTAATCTGGTCAATGCGTCTCAGCGATGATCCGTGGGCAACGCCCGCGCGATCTAAAGCGAAGAAAAAAACATGCTGCCAACGAATGCTCGCGCAAACGGGTGGATCGCAACGGAAAGTCGTCGCGACACGGCGAGGCGGCCAAGTCCAGCAAAACGTGGCGCGCTGAAGCCGCCGCGGCAAAAACGCAAACACCGCGGGCGGAGCCGCGATTCGCTCGCGAGGTGCAACTGGAATCTCCGCGCGGGCGCAGCCTCTCGCCACCGCATGAGCAGGCGCAACTACATGATATTCGGTTCCCGAAGAAGGGCGGGGCACGCTGCAGCGGCGCTCCGGAATGAACCACCCAGACAACGACCAAAGAGAAAAAAATCTAAAACACCACGGCACGGTGACGGTGTATAGATGAATTCTCCGGATGAAAGAGAACAACGGACTTGTGAACTCTGCCATCGCTGGGAAGCTTCGCGCTGCCATCGGTGGGAGGCTTCGCGCGTCGCGCCCCGCGATGCGCGGTGATCTCAGGGCCCTCGCGACCTCACGTCGCCCCCTTCTGGAGAAGGGCACCCGCTCGGCCCCAGACCGCGATGTGTGCGAGGCGCGACGACCTTCGCGCTCCTGGGCACGGCACGGGGCCCCGGGGCTCCCACGACACGGCCTGCGCTTCTGGCTGTGAGGCGCCAGGGTTCGGGGGCGCGCAAACATGTACTAGCGATCCATGGATTTGGCGCGCGGTCGCCACATCCATGGATCGGGGGAGGTGCCCCCCCCAAAATGCGGCCAATGCCGCCTCGCTCGGCGGCGGAAATCCGCGATTTCCCATGGAAGCGGGGCCCGTCGCTGATCCACGCCCTTTTGATCCATGTTTACGATCGCCTGGCCACGGCCTGGGGTTCCCGGATTCCCACGACACGGCCTGCGCTTCTAGCTGTGAGGCGCCAGGGTGCCTGGCCGAGCGGCGGCACCGCGCCCCAATCGGAGCGAGGCGCAAAGGATCCTGGTAGAGACGGGTGCACGGCCTCCCCAAGGCCAAAAACGGCGCCACCGCCCAGGCTCCTTAAGATCCCGTTTCCTGCACGCTGCTCCCCCTCCTTTGAGGTCGGCCATGTCCCCCTGCAGGCGAAGTGTTGCAAGATAGACCGAAAATAATTAAAACAATCATCCAACATAGCCAAAAATAGTGAAAACAAGTCGTACGCCCAGCTTCTGCACTTCGATCCCCCTCCTAGGCCACCGCAGACACTGCGCGAGCGCCTGCTACACGGCAAGCTGACGCTGCGATGCTGTCGGCGCTGGCTTCTCACACCAGACAGGCCTGCGCTGGATCGCATCGCTAAATCGGTTCGGATCGGACACGGGCCGCATCGCCAGCGAATCGTCCCGCATCGAACCGAGTGAGGCTCGCTGCGTCTGGCTCTGGCTGACCCTGGGTCGGTGAGTCGATCCATACCGAATCAAATCGGAATCGTGGCCCTGGCTGTCGAATCGAAAATCGGAAGCCTAAATTGGGCACCGACACCAACACAAGGGGGTCGCCTTCACATGGGGGAGATGATCGTAGATTTCGGCGTTGGTGGCAATATTCCGGTCACCTCGGCAGCCAGAACATTACCACCATCATCGAGATCGGGATCGTTTCCCCTCGGTAGATGCACGCCGCCGACACTAGCGCCGGTTTCAACCCCTGGGCCTGCGAGAGCAACATCGACATCAGATCACAGGCGCCCCCTGCCACGTGGATCGCTCCACCCAGACCCCCCGCGGTTTCCCGGCAGCGCAGATTCGCCGACGCGCCGGCCAGCTCCCCCGGCCGCCCGGCGGCGCTCCGCTATTGAGGGCCCGCGCTGGGAGATCGCCGCCGCATCAGCGCGGCGGGCGATGCCGCCGTGGTTTGTGAGGGGGCCGGGGGACGCGCAAATAAATAAACGCAAATCCCAGGAGGGCATGTTTTTACCTAACAGCGAAGACTGATAGGTTTCTGACGGCGTCAAAAGAGAGCATCTTGACTCCCCAGGGGGGTCTGGGCGGGTGCCGGGGAACGCCGCGGGCGTTTGTGTACCTACGGGGGCGGGAACCGGGGAATGCCGCGGGGGCGCTTTTTCCTATGGATTCCTATAGATTCTCATAGATTCCCTATGGACTCGCCGCGGGTGTTTGTGTGCCCGTGCTTTGTTGGGTGCGGGTTCTAAAAACACTATATATAGCTATTGTGCACTATAGGATCCTATCAACATGCACTAAAAAACCAAAAAAGTAAGGAACATATTGGAAACAAATGAAAACGATAGTGTTAAATAGTGAAAATAATCAAAAAATAATGAAAATAGTTAAAAAAATACTAAAACAAATAGTGAACATGAAAAAATAGCCAAATCCAAGAAAAATCACAAACCAGCTTGCTTCTCTTCCTTTCTCTCCTGACTTTCCGCAGCGGCAGACCGCTTGTACAGTGCAAGTTGCACAGTGCAGCGGTTTGGCCGCTTCAGACCTTTCGTTTTTCATCACGCCCAGAACGTTGCGCCCCCTCCTCCTCCTCCTCCTCCTCCTCCTCTTCCTCCTCCTCCTCCGGAGGGCGGGGGGGGGGGGCTAACACTATATATATATATATATATATATATATATATATATATATATATAATATATATATATATAACAACACACCAGACAACAAAAAACAACACAAAAACAACAACACAACAACAAAAAACAACACAACCACAACAAAACACAACCTGTTGTTTGTTGTTGTTTTTGTTGTGTTTATGTTGTTTTTGTGTTGTCTGGTGTTATCTGGCGCCCGCCCTACAAGACAACACAAAAACAACAACAACAACAACAAAAAAACAACAAACAACATAAAACAACAAAAACAACAAACAACAACATGAAAACAACACCCAGACAACATCCAGCTAACATCCAGCCTGCTGCCAATGGGAAGGGGA
Organism: Prorocentrum cordatum; assembly: GCA_963575745.1. Lineage (NCBI taxonomy): Eukaryota > Dinophyceae > Prorocentrales > Prorocentraceae > Prorocentrum > Prorocentrum cordatum. The sequence continues at coordinate 29,366 of CAUYUJ010022481.1, forward strand.
GGAGGGGGAGGGGGAGGAGGAGGGGGGGGGCGGAAAGGGGGAGGAGGAGGAGGGGGAGGAGGAGGAGCGGCAAGAGGATAGAGGAGAGGGCGGGGGGGAAGAGGAAGAGGGGGAAAGGGAGGACGAGGGGAGGAGGAGGGGAGGAGAGGGGGAGGAGAAGGGGAATGATGATAGAGGAGGGGAGGTAGGAGGAGGAGAAGGAGGGGGTGGAGGGAAGGAGGGGGAGGAGAAGGGGAAAGAGGATAGAGGAGGAGGGGTAGGAGGAGGAGAAGGGGGAGGACGAGGAGGAGGAGGAAGAGGAATGGGAGAAGCTTCGGAGCTTCGGATTCGGGGGTGCCGACGCGCAGGAGTGCCAGCGCCAGAAGGGTGCCGAGGCCCCAAGAGGGGCGCCGAGGAGGAAGGGGAGGAGGGGGCAGAGGAGGAGGAGGAGGAGGAGGAGGAGGAGGAGAGGGACGAGGAAGAGGAGGAGGATGGGAAAAGTAATGAAAAGTTAAAAAATAGTTAAACAAATAATGAACAACAAATGAATAAAATGATAAATAGTGAAAATAATGAATAATAGTAAAAAATGAACAAATAGTGAAACATAGTAAAAATAATGAAAAACAAAACATAAGTTTAGGGATTCGAAGTGTTGCTGATGATAGGACACTGTAAGCTCCTATAGATCCTAGTGTGAAACATAGGGGGGGGGGTTATGGGGCACTATCACTATCGGCATTCCTATAAAACGTATGGGCCTCCTAACCAATCGTAACTCATCCAAACCTCTCCTAAAATAGAACCACTGACCTAACCTATAACTACGTATAAGGCCGCACCCAACAAAGTGGGAGGTGGATCCGGGAGAATGTTGCTGACATTCCCTATACAGATTCCTACGGAATCCTACAGATTCCTGTAGAGTCTTAGTGATTGTCTGATGGATTCCTATATATTCCCTAGAGATTTCGAAAGATTACATTAGATTCCTTATAGATTCCTAAATGTGTTTCTAAATTGTTTATTACGGCTTCCTGCAGAATCCCATATATTCCTCATATAGAGCCCCATGGAACCGACGGGAGAATGCTGCGGATATTCCCTATACAGATACCAATGGAATTTCCAGGTTCCTATAGATTCCTATATAGATTCCTATAGATTCCGATGGATTCCTCTACGTTCCTATGGATTCCTTATAGATTCCCATGGGTTCTCATGGATTCGTATAGATTCCCTACAAATTCCTATACATTCCATTATATGCCTATGGATTCCTATGGATTCTTTTAGATCCCGACAGATTCCGATGGATTCCTGCAGACCGAGGCGGAGGAGGAAGGGGAAAAGGATGAGGAGGAGGAGGAGGAGGAAGAGGGCGGAGGAGGGGGAGGAAGAGGAGGAGGAGGAGGACGAGGGGGAGGAGGAGGAGGACGTTCCGCAGTAATACAAGATGAGACTCACATCGCTCTGACCCCCACCCCTTGCCCAACGCAGTGCCCGGGCAAGGGTGGAAAGGAAGGGGCGAGGGGTCGCGATTGTTTCAGCTTCATCTCCGTAGTTTCCTCGTAGCCGTGTTTCGCTCAGTGACTGCCTCATTTGTGTCGCCGCCCTCCCTTTCTTGCGCTGTCACATTGCAATGGCCCTCGCCACGCCGCGAGACTCGTCCGCGGCCTCGGCTTCTCGCGGTGCTTCGCAGCCTGCGAACGAAGACCGAGGCGCGTCCTCGGCCGCGCCTGCTCGCGGTGCTCCTCTGCCTGCGCATTTCACGGCTGCCCCCTTTAATTTGGGGTTCGAGCAGTCGGCGATGCCCGGAAAGAAGTCGGCAAATGCTGCGCCAACTGCGGGCGGGCGTGCGCTAAGATCGTCGAGGACGCCGATGCTGACCTTTGGTTTGCGCGCGAGATCGGCGCGTTTCGTCGGGGCCTCCACCAAGCCAAAATTCACGTGGGAGACGTCCTGAAAAAGCCGTTCGGCGACAGCGCTTCCATCGCCGAGAACAACAACTACTTGAGCGCATGGGGCTTCGGCGGCGCTTCTCAGCCCGCCGCTGCGCCCCCGCGCGGCGGCGCAGAGATCCACCGCGCGCCCGTCGGGCGAGAGGTGGGCGCTGTGATAGCGCGGATCGATGCGCAGACGAGCGGCCAAGGCCAAGTGCTGGTGCTCACCGGGAATATGCACATCGTCTGCGGCGACCGCCTTCCCGCCGTTCTCGCGCGGCAGCGCGCAGCGGGGCCTCTGCGGCTCCGCTCGGGCGGTCTCGCAGCACCAGAGCGGGACACGCCTGTCGCGCGCATCGCCGTCGACGACAACAACCTGGGCCCCCACCAGACGCGAGAAGCTTTGCAACGCCACAATGACGACGAGGCGTTGCGGGAGGTCTTCGCCTCAACAGCAGATCGCATCGGCGACAATGCGGCGGTCTGCGACGCCGTCGCGAGTTTCCCGCCCATCGCTGTTGGGGCGTCGTTCCAAGACCGCGGCATGCGCAACGACTCACACGATGCTGTCGCGGCCGCCATCACTCCCCGCGGTGATTCTCAGCCTGCGGAGAAGAAGAAACGGAAGATTGTCGAGGTCTCGTTATCTGATACCGACGAGTCGTTTGCGCAGTCGCGGAGTTCCTCGCCTACAGCGACGGCGATGTCAGAGACCCACGGCGAAGCAAGCGACGACATCGAGGAGGAGGTTAGGCGGCGTGCGCAGGCTCTGCACGCGGAGATGAGGGATGATTGGGACCAGCAGTACGAAGGGAATTACGATCCAAAACTCCTCCACCACCTGAGCCTTTTGCTCTTCAAGAGGAGGAAGTGCGCGCAGTCTGCGGAAGGAGATGCACCTGGTGCTCCTCGGCCTGGCTCAGACTACGAGACTGCGTTCGCGTCGCAGGAAGAGACTGCCCGAGCCATCCTGTCTGTCCTCCAGGATCGCCATGAACATCTGCCGTCGATGAACATCTCCGACTCCCGCCGCGTCCTCACCGAAGATCAGCGCGGGGAACTCGTAAAATGCGCGAGAGCAGATTGCGAGCATTCCGAGTATCAGCTTGCATTGCAGGATCGAGATGCTGAGAAAAGGAAAGCGACAAGCAAGAATCCACCAGAAGGTTCTCGCGGCGCTCCTCAGCCTGCGAGCAAAGGAAGCAAGGCCAAAGGGACAAGCAAAGAGGGCCTCAACAAGTTCCGCAAGGACCAGCGGCGCAAGCGTCGGCACCGGCATCCGCAACGCGTTTGCGGCGCGACGCCGATCTGGAAGGCGCTGGCCTTCTCCAGCCGTTTCGATGTTGACATGCCCCGCCGAGCCTTGCACGCCGAGCCCAGCAATGGAACCGCAGAGCCACCTGCTCGCGGCGAAATCTCGCAGGAACGGCGCCGCCGACTCCAGCGCGACAAAGTTGAAGCCATCGCAGGCTATAACGAGGGTGAGCGACTGGACCAGCATCGGCGGGAGCTCCAGCGTCGCGGCGCTTCCCAGCCTGCGAGCCGCGAGAATTTCGCGCGCAGGCAGTTGGAGGTGCTGCAGGAGTGGGAGAGCGGCGAGTTGCAACAAAACGGGAGAAAAGCGATTCTGGCGGCAGGACATGGCCGTCTGCTTTCTGCGCGAGGAGACAACCTGGACATCGGCGGCCGCACCGGCGGTGAGCGCCGGCGGATCATCGATAGTTGGCAGCCGCCGGACTGGCGCGACTTCCAGCAAGACGAGAAGGAGGGGTGAAGCTTCTGAGCCCGAGTGCTCGCGGTGCTGCTCAGCTTGCGTGGTGGAAATACTACTTGCGCTTCTCAGCCTGCGTGTTAGCAATGCTAGCTGCAGCAGTAGTGGGACTGCGTGGCCGCGGTGCTTCTCCGACTGCGGGATCCTGCGGCGCTTCTCAGCCTGCAGGCTTAGTCAGTTCTTTGCGAGCAGGGGGGGGGGGGGGGCATCTGAGCCCGCGTGCTTGCGGTGATTCTCAGCATGCGCGCTTGTAATTCTAGTTGCGCTTCTTAGCCTGCGTGCTCGTTGTACTAGTTGCAGCAGTAGTTGGACTGTGTGGTCGCGGTGCTTCTCAGACTGCGGTTTCCTGCGGTGCTTCTTAGCCTGCGGGTTTTGTCAATTCTTTGCTTTACACGCCGCCTTTCAGCGCGCTCCTCTTGAGTTTGCAAGATGCGTTCCCAGAGTTGGTTGGAGGCAAGGAAAACACTGCCAATACAGATCGAAGTAGCACTGCGTCGATTCGATTGCACTGCGGGTCTGAATGCGACAACGACGACGATGACGAGGACAATGGAAAGGGCGACGAGGAGGGCGACGACAAAAACGACCACGACGACAATGACAACGACGACGACGACGACTACAGGATGGCATGGGGATACTTTCACTGATCGCAGTGTCTCGTCTGGAGATTAAGCTATCGAACGCAGGGAGCCGTTTGAAGCTAAATATTTGAAAGCAGCGTTCCTTCAGAACTGAATCTATCATAGCAGTCTTTCCTTCGGGGCTAAATCCATGTCGGGCAATTACTCGTCTGGAGATACAACTATCGAAGGCACTGCGTCGTTCGAACCTGGACCCATGGATAGCAGTGTCTCGTTCGGAGCCATTGGTAGCAGTGTCTCGATCGGGGGCTGAATCCACTGATAGCAGTGTCTCGTTAGGGGGTAAGCCCATGGCTAGCAGTATCTCGTTTGGGGCTACATCCACTGACAACGATGTCTCGTTCGGAGATACATCCACTGATAGCTGCGCGTCGTTTGGGGCTGCATCCATTGATAGCAGAGTCTCGTCTGGAGATAAACCTCTGGCCTCTCACTGCCAACCGCCCGCCCCCCCCCCCCCCCCCCCGCATCATGGATCCCCCCATGAGCCGCCCCAGACCTTCCCGAACCAACCCAAACCCGCTGAACCTTTCAAAACACTTTGCCCCCCCCTCCCCCCCCTCCTCCCCCTCCTCCTCATCGCCATCTATGCTGCGGTTACTTGCGCCGCAACCATCAACCTCATATTCCACTGCAATAACGGTGCTCGTTTATGCTCAGCTCATCCTTTCTCTTTTGCGTGCTGCATGATTGCCTCAGCACGCCCGGCAGTGCTTCTCAGCCTGCTAGCGGCGCGCGGTGCTTCTCAGCCTGCTCGCGATGATCAAGAGATTAATGCTGAAAAAAAACATGGTGATGTGACTGGAAAGTATCGACCCGCTCTGGCGCGCGGCATGGAAAAGGAAGACCTCGCCACTCCAAGGAGTCCAACTATTACAAGTCGCCGCCGTGTTGCGCGGAGAGCGGCAAATCGCTCCGCGTGCAAAGGCACTGTGCATGTTCGCTTTCAGATGACTGCCATATCCTCGCTGTTGGTGGGCTTGCGAACGCCAGCAAACGCTTTTGAGCGCTGCTTGTACAAAGATGCCCTGGCTCGCTCACGCGCTCGCTGTGCTCCTCAGCCTGCGAATGAAAGAATGTTTTTCGCATGTGGGGCATGTGCAGCAAGGCAATCGCGTGATTGCATATGTTCGGGCATCGCTTGTCTGCATGGTAGCGTGGATTTCAAGCTCTTGGCCGAATTCGCCTCAGGTATCCGATCGCCAGAGAACCCGCGCACCAACCATCCGATCCCGACGACCAACAAAAACTGCAGACATCGCTGGAGAAGGGTGCCGCGGTGCTTCTCAGCCTGCGGACATCGCGCAGCACAACTGTCTTGGTGCGCTGCCGCCACCTGGTACGTCTGATCTACGTTGCTGCCGTGACGGGCTTGGCAGAATATGTAGACGCTGCCGCGCCGTACCTAGCTGCGAACGACTTGCGCGGCCTCGAGCGTTACCTTGACACCGCGGAGGTTGTGCACCGTGGTGGCCAGCGCCCAGGGAGGATCTGTCGCGGCCACATTGCAGTGCAGCTTGTGGAGCTTATGCGCATCATTGGCAACAAGATGGCCCACCTCCTCTCCTCGCGCACGCCTTCACTGACAACGATCCAGCGGCGACATGTGCTCCTCAGCCATGTACACCTGGTCCCCCGGCTGGCAAGCAAGCACGAGTACGAGGTCGATGGATGCGGGGCATGCAAATGCAAACGGATCTTGGGAATCAGTATGCTTGCAGGTCTGAGTTGCAGACTGACAGTGCCGCATTTGTTGCCTGGTGACCTCGTGGTTTTGTCTGGTCGGCGGCCAATTCCACCCGGGTCACGCCATGCCCTGCGACAGATCATGCCCGGCATGACTTCCAAGACTCGCGAGCAACAGGCTTTGAAAACGATATCTTTGGCTCTCGGCTCTGGCGGCAATGGCAAGTCGGCTCCTGTCTGCACCAAATCAACAACGTTGTGTCTTTGGAATGAGCACAAACGTAAAGTCCTGCAGTGGCATCGGCAGTGGGTGCCCAAGGAGCAGCCGCGGCAGCCGGCGAGCCGCTGATGCCCCATGGCTGCCTCACTTTTGCCTGCGGTGCTTCTCAGCCTGCAGTTGGCTATCTGCGCGCGTCGGTGCTGCGGGGGCAGCGCTGTCTCCTTCTGCCACGTGGGGGGCAGCGCGTGTCTGTGCTGCGGGGGCAGCGGAAAGGTAGTCTGCGTCGGTGCTGCGGAGGCTTCTCATCTGTCAAAACAAAGTTATACATAGCGGTGTTTCTCTTGCAGCCAAATCCACCATTGATAGCGCCGTCTTGTTTCCAGACAGTTTTATTAGTTATAGCAACGGTTCGCTTTGTTGGTCATCCATCATGGATAATGGTGTCTCGTTTACAGACAACTCGACTATACCCACAATTAATAGCAGAGTCCTGTTTGCAAACACATCCACTAGTGATAGCAGCGTCTCGTCCGCGGACAAATCCTGAGTAATAAGTAGTAGTCTGTCCTTCGAGATAGAGGCAGTAAGTAACAGCGAGTACGCAGTAGTAGTACGTAGTAGTGTCAGTCAGTAAGTGGCAGTGGGCAGTGCCGTCTCATTTGTACATGCGGGCACCGAAAGCAGCGAGCCGTTCCAGACTAAACCCATTGATACAGTGTCTCGTTCGAAGCTACATCCATTGATAGCAATGTCTCTTTCGGTGATGACCCTCATGGTAGCGGCGTCTCGTTTGCAGATAAAGCTATCGAACGCAATCCGTCGGTCGACGCTGCGTTCTTGGATCGCAATGTGTCGCTCGGAGCTAAATCCATGGATCGCGGCATCTCCTTTGGGGCTACATCCAGGTGTCAAACCATTGCCATTCTGGCTCCAAACGCTTTCTTGTGCTACGCGTGTGCCGCCAGACGCGCCGCCTTTCCCTGCGCGGTCCTGCTGGGCCAGTGGCGCCTGCCCTGCGCGGTGCTACTCAGCCTGTGTCACCGCGCCTTGCGCGGTGCTAGTCAGCCTGTCTCACTGCGCCCTCCACGGCGCCACTCGAGGTCGGCAGCCATGGTTGCTGCTCCAGAGCAGCCAACGCCCCCACTTGGTAATCCCACGAAGAGCAGCGCTAAAACCCAATACTTCCTGGCGCGCGAGCACAAGCCCAGAAAGGTTACATGCGCTTACAAGAGCAGGCACAATAGCCAGATGATCGAGAAAACGCGATTCGCATGCATTCTGCTTGGCGAGACCTCGGAGCATTCTTGCGAGGGGATCATTCAAGGAACTACGCCAGACGTGGAAGCTGCACCCCTGAAATTCCCCCCGCTCGCAGCATGGAAAATATCCGGGGTCGGCTTGGACAGCCAGCAGCAAGACGCTCACATGCACGCGTCTACTCGCGTGGTCGTCGACCTCAAGCGCACGCGGTGCACTCCTGTCCTTCAGAGCTCTCAAGAGGAGACTTCGCTGGCATCGGCGCCGGCTCCACAGACTACTGTTGCACAGATGGTGAACATCAAGTCGCGTCGTTGCTTCGACATCATGGCAGCGGTTCCTTCAGCGCCAGACACGCGCGCTCCTGCGGGCCACCCTCCAGTCGCAGATGTGCACCTCGTGGATGGCTCCCTGGCGGACGCGCCCAAGACGGCGGAGGCGGCGGTTTCTGTCAGGGGAGCCGGCAACATCGAGAAATGTCAATCACACACAGGCCAACCGCTGTTGTCTCTCAACATGGCGGCCAAGTTTGATAGCGACCTGCAACTTAACTTGTCGCGCGATCGCTTGGTCGCTGATGAATGCCCGCGCCCCAGAATGACCCAACTCGAGGAACTAGCGGCGCGGGGGAACTTTGCGCAGGACAGGGGGCCGCTGACCGCCAAACGTGAGGTCACCTGGGACCCAGACAATGCTTCACAAGTTCTCACTGGAGAGGCGCTCCTGTCCCGCTGTGCCTTCCTCGCGATGGCGCCCGAAGACCCGGGCGCGACGTTGCCGCATTTGTTGCAAATGAATGGGATGAGGCTGGAGGAGCCGGAGTCCGGCGAGCCCGTGGTGGAGAGCACAGGCCAGCGCATATTCTGTGCCACTATTGCTCGCGATTTCAACGGTTCATGCAAAATTGGCGCCTCCAGAGCGGCTGCCTTGGCTCTGAGCGGTTTAGATGCCACGTCGGAGTTCCAGCGCGCCCACGAAACTCGGGCTATCTCCTTCCCTCCTTTTGGCAATTGTCGCATACTGCGCCGCGTGCGCCGCGCGCCTGCGGAGGAGGGGGGCGACGCGCCTGAGCGGGCTTTTGTCAACGCGACTGTGGTCGCAGCATCTCCGCTCCAGATTTCGCACGCCCCGTATACTTCTTACCATATTGTTGTGGAGATCCTGAAGCAATGCCGCGAGAGCCAGGATGCTATGCTCGCGGCACACCTCTCTGAGATACATGCTTGCCCATTTTACGGCACGCGCGTGGATGATGCTCTGGGGCTGCCACTTGGCAGCGGTGGCGCCTCTCAGCTTGCCCGAAACTGCCACTTGGCAGTCGCTCTTGTTCGCGCCGCGCAGAAGTCGCGACGCGTGTCCACAGAGAGTGGCTTCCTCGTGTCTACAACATGTGTGAAGGACGCTCTTGCCGATGAGAATTCTGTCGCGATGACGGTTCACGGCGATTGCTCCGCAGACAACTTGTTCTCTTGAAAAAAAGGATCCGCCCAGCAAAGCGAAGCGCAGTCTGCCTGTTGCTCATATTAGCCTGTTCAAAAGAGGCTATCACAGTGCAGAGCGTAAACCATATCGGCGAGGACGCAGTGACACAGGCAGAGTACTTCTTCATGAAATGAGGAAACTTGGTATGCGCGCAGAGCTCCAGCAATCTGGCGAGCACAAGCGAACGAATGAGTGGACCAAGACACCAGACTCAGCCAAGAAGCGCAGAATCCTCGAAGGTCATCCGTCAGGAGAACGCATAAAATAAAGGAGACGTCCAGTGAGCGATGCTTCTCAGCTTCCTGCCACATCGCGTCCTGCCAGCGATGCTTCTCAGCTTGTCCTGCCAGCGATGCTTCTCAGCTTCCTGTTAGCGATGCTTCTCAGCTTGTCCTTCTGTGCTGATGTCCTGCCAGCGACGCTTTTCAGTTTCCTGCACATCGCGTCCCTCAACTTGTTAGGCTGCTCGGTCGGCGGATTAGGATTCGCCGGCTGCCAACGATATTTGCCTCCAGTATCTCGTCTCTCAACCCCGGCTGTCTCGCATTCGCCTTCGGTGCTTCTCAGCCCTCAGCTGCTGTTGTGTATGCTTCTGGAAGATTACTCGCTTCCGCCTGCAGTGCTTTTCGGCTTGCCATTTTGCTCTCTTGCCTACTTGGAAACGGTTTTTGTTTGAACGGTTGCGGAAGCTTGTTCGTACGAGGAAAAAACAAAAGTCGGCAACATGATACTGGCATTGCCAATGCGACCGCGATTGCAAAAGTTGTTGTAATTGCCATTGTCATGGTGACTCCGGCTGCGACTGCATCTAGTCATACTATCACTACTACTGCTAGTACTTTTGCGACTACTACTGCTACCAGGGAATTGCGTTCATTGATGGAGATGTCCCGTTTGTGCTAGCACTCCTCGTAATACTTTTACTGCTATTACATCTGCTATCATTACTATTGCTTGTCACAACTATTCCTACAACTACCCCATCAATACTAGTACTATTACGAGAACTACTACTACTACTACTACTACTACTACTACGACTACTACTACTACTACTACTACTACTACCACTACTACTACCACTACTAATACTACTACTACTACTACTACTACTACTACTGCTACTACTACTACTAATACTACTTCTACCACTACTTCTACGACTACTACTACTACTACTACTGCTACTACTACTACTACTACTACTACTGCTACTACTACTAGTACTACTTCTACCACTACTTCTACGACTACTACTACTACTACTACTACTACTACTACCACGACTGTCAACACCATGATCATACATTCTAGTACTATTACTATTACTGATTATGCTGCTGATGTTGCTGTTGCTTTTGTTGCTGCTGCTACTGCTAATGTAGCTACAGCTACTGACACTACTCTCATTGCCACTGTACCTGCGGCTGCGACTTCCCTTGCCACTGCGATTGGCAGTCTGAATGCGATTGCGACAGCAGGAACAGCGGAATTCTACAGATGGATTTTCATATGAATCTTAAGGGAATGCTCCCAGATATGCTCATTGGAGGCCGCTGTCAGTCGGGTCCGACGCGCGGAGGGGCGTCGGTTAATTCCTGGCTCTCGCTAGTCCCGCCTGCCTCTGTGACTGTGGCGATTATGACACTCATGACACTCCTGAGTCGCTTTTTGACAGCCTCGGGGCCCGTGGAGGGCCCCAAGAGACCGAAAGCAGCTCCCCTCAGGAGACACGAATCCCAGGATTCCCCATGTCTTCCTATCTGGGCTTTCGCCTTCCCCACCCCCACGTCCCATAGTTTCCCATATTTCCCAGGGCAGTCGACGATGAATTGTGTCTGTTTGTTCTTGTTCCCTCCTGACGCAATTCAGCAAGGGGGAGCCGGGCCCCGAGTGAGACGGGCCCCGGATCCCGGGGGGCCCTCCCCCGGACGAGACTCTCCTCCTGCGTCGTTGTCTCCGACGGCCCTGGGGCCAGTGGAGGGAGAGCCCGAGAGTGACTACGTAGTTACCAAACCACCCCAACCCAACCCGAAGACCCTAACTTCGGGTTGGGGGGGTACGGATTCCGCACGTGTTTTTGCAACGTTCCCCGTCCCCCCCCCCGCACTGGAAGTGGAATGCAGATTGAGGCCTTCGGATTGGGTTGGGGTGGTCTGGTGGGTGGTGAGACAGCAGCAAAAAACCGATGGACCCGTTTCCACCGGGGCCCGCTTCCCCCACGGCGATGGCCATGGTCTCGGCCCTCTCTAGAAGAAAAGACGGTACAGTCGGGGCGTTGACCTAAGAAACCCTAAATAAGGAACGCGGCCCCTTTTTTCCATAAGTTAAACTTCGATTTCCTATCGAAAACATAAAAGGGAAGCCTGAGGCAAGCTGTGAAACACTTAAGGAACGCGGAGCCCCTCCCCAACGAAAAGGGTTCCTTCTTCAGGGCCCCGACTGTATGAACATTAACTTGGCGCTCTGCGCGGATTTCTTGGATCCGCGCTGGGCCCCCCTCCCCGGCGCGCGCGGAGCGCGCCAGGGGCGGCGCCGGAGGCGCCGCCGGGGGGGCCCGACGCGGATTTAAAAAATACTTCTTCTTTTTTTGTTTTTGGGTGGCGGCTCCAGGATAGAGGTCAAGAAGCGGGATAAATGACTGGGGCTCAGACCGTAGATAATTGGCCAAAGCGGCGCGTAAGCCGCAAAGGCGAGTGCACGTGCTAGGGACAAAATGACCCTCATTAGAGGTGATGCAAGGGACAAAATGACCCGATTTAAGAAATACGCGCGGGGAGCCAAAAGTTTCTGTTCATGGCGATGTTTCCCCATCGACTCAGGAGCCCGAAAGCAGCGAACAACCTGTGGGGAGGGTCCTCCTCGTCCTCGTCCTCGTCCTCGTCCTCCTCCTCCTCCCCCCATGGCGATGGCGATGGTTTCGGCCCTCACGGTCCTCCTGGACGGCGGAGGCGTCGCCCCCGCTGGCCGCCAGGCCCCACGCGACAACCGCGCCGCTCTCCGCGAGCGCCGCAAAGGCACCCCGAGTCGCGAAGACGCCGAGGCCAGGCACGCTCGTCACCTCGGAAAGACATGTTATGAGGAGAATCCCGAAGGCCTCGCGCGGCAAATTGAGACCCAATTTACGTCGGATCCACGTCGGATGTACGTCGGGTTCGTGTCGGACTACATCGGAATTACGTCGGACTGACGACGGAGCATCGCCGCGCGCGCGTCGACCTATAGCTTACGGAGCAGACGTGTGGACCAGATCATACGACTCTTACGCGCCGCGCGAGGCCTCGCCGATTTTCCGCATAAGAAAGAGAGCTCCTCGACTTAGAACGGCGGAATGATAGCAGCACGGAGGGAGAAAAAAAAACGAGCACGAAACGAAGACGTGGAAAAGACCGTTTGGGCCGAGCCCTGCTCCACGCCTCAACGTGCACAAGGGCACGGTGGCGGATATCTCACGACGGCGAGTCTCGAGTTCGTTTGGGGCCCTCCGGGTTCGAGCAATGGCGCACATCCCTCCTTGCTCAACCATTCCTCGAACCCGAGGGCCCCCACACGGAGCCGAAACTTTTCCCGTCGCGAGTGATCTGCCACCGTGCCTTTGTGCACGTTGAGTGAGGCGTGGAGCAAGGCTCGACCCAAACGGTGTGTTCCGTGCTCGTGTTCGTTTCCTGGTCCTCTCGTGTTGTCTTCGTTTCGCTTCTGCTGCAAAACGAACTCAAAACGACAACGGTCCACGAGATCGCTAAAGTACAGTTTAGGTCGAGCCCTGGCGTGGAAGAGTGCCGAGTTCTCTCTGGTCGGGTTTCTGCCATTTTCTGAAGCCCCCCGCCCATCGGGACGCGCTTCCTTGTACGCACCGCCCCCTCCCTCCCCGAGGCTCCCTGAGTTGCCGCATACCTCCCTCTCCAAGGCGTCCAAGATAGCTTCCGAGACGGCCACCAAGGCAGCCAAGGCCACCAAGGCCGCCTAGATGGCCGCAGAGCGCTCCAAGACCGCCCAAGATGGCTCCAAGACGGCCCACGAGGCTGCCGAGGCGTTCCAAGAGAGCCTTCCCCCAAGAGGCCCCCAAGAGAGCCCCAAGACGGCCCACGAGGGCTCCAAGACTGCCCAAGGGGCGCCCAAGAATATCCGAGAAGGCCCCAAGACGGCCCCAAGAGGATGAACACGAGCAGACGATTCGAGCCTTCCACCCCAAGAAGGCTCTGAGGACTCATAAAAGCCAAAACAGGCCCCCCAAGAGGCCTCCAAGAGGGCCCCGACATGCAAAAACACTGACTTTCCATACATAGCGGTTTAAATGTGTTGTGGGTTCTCGCCGTTTCGAGCTTCCGACGCTCCAAGACAGCCCAAGAGGCCCCCAGGACTCCCCCGAGACGGCTCAAGAGACCCCGAAGAGAGCTCCAAGACAGCCTAAGACGGCTCCAAGACGGCCCAAGAGGCTCCCACGACTGCCGAAGAGGGCCCCAAGACGGCCGAACGAAGGACCTGAGAGTGGGAGCACGAACCCCAAATTCGAGGCGTCTGCCTTAAGAGGCCCCCAGCCGGGCCCCTTGCCTTCTCGAGTAGTTGCCGCCCAGAATGCTGCGCTGGCACAGTGGCGAAATTGCCGGAGGCAGGTGGATATTTTGCACGACGTCTGGTTCTGAAGGCTGTCGCAGGCTTTCGGGGATTATGCGGATGCTCCTGGAGACTGTCGCCCTGCAGGATGTTTTTCTTGGTGAGTTTCAAAACCCTTGCCATGAGAGAAAGGAGCGCTGAGAGAAACTGCTTCTGGACCCGGGGGCTTCCCTAGGGTCGATGAATCATTCTGCCTCGGCGGCGAGCGAGGGGGGAAGCGAGAAGGAGAAGGCCGTTGCAGAAGGCGGCGGGACTTCCCAAAAGCTCAAGGACTTCTCGGAAGCCCGGGGGACTTCCGAGCCTTCTGAAAAAGGCCCGCCCCTGCTCGCTTCCCCCCCGGGCTCGCCGCCGACTGTCGATTTTGTTGACGGGTCCAGGAAGGCTCCGGGAGGACCCCACATCTATGAAATGAAAGTCATGGCGCGCGGATGTCTTGTTGTTTTGTGTTGTAAAGTGTGCTTATGCTTGTGTTGCTTATTCTGTAGTTTTCATGTTTGTTACGATGATCGTAACGCGCGGCTGCTCGGCAACATGCCCTTCCGCTTCAAGCCGATCGCAAGGCTCACGCCATCGAGTCGGCCGGGGCAAAGCCTGTTCGTGGAGGAGGGGGCGTCGCCGTCTGGGTTCACCCTGGAGTAGGCGAGCGCGTTCCACGACTCGCAAGGAACATACTCGCAAATGGTCTGAATCCGCCGCGGAGGATTTACGCTCCATTACATTAGAGGGAGACATTTTTTTCGGACGTCTGCGAGTAGGCCCTTTGCGAGTAGTGAACGCGCTCGGTGCTTGAAGGGAGGGGTCGCCCTCGAGAGATCACCTGGCCGGGGTCGCTGCCATGAGGTCCTCGGAGGCTCCCGCAGGTGTTCCTGGGATGCTTCTGGAGGCCTTCGGGGCAGCCCGGGTGCTGTTTGTTCGAGCAGCCGCGCCAAGCCGATTGGGCGTGGCTTAATGGGGGGGTCACACATGGGGGGGTCAGAAAAGGTCCCCTCTGGTGCCCCTTTCGGGCCCCTCCGGAGCCCCAGGGGGCTCGTTCAGGTACCGTTTGGGTACCTTTTCGGACCACACTCGCCACCCCCCCCATTTATGATCCCCCATTACGCAGCGCCCAAGCCGAGGGCCCTCCGGGGATGCCGGGGCCGTCCCGAGCGACCCGGACTGACTGCGGGCAGACTCGCGGCCGCAGGAGGTCCAGACCTCCGCCGCCCTGGGAGCCTGCCCCGTGGAAGTGTGTGACGGCCCGGGGACCGAAGAGGGAGGCCCCCCTTGCCAAGGAGAAATCCATCGAAGGAGCAACGAAACCAACCGTCGCGAGTTCCTGGTGGCGCCCCGTGTCCAGGTGGGGGGCAGCGACGAGGGGACGGGCTCAGGTACGAGGCCGATGTGGCATCACAGCAGCAATTCGGCCCCTGACTTTCGTCCTGGGCTCGGTTTCGTGAAGTGATGAATTTCGGGGTCCTTACGTGGAGACAAACATCACTTCACTGATCTGGGGCCCCTGGGGCCTCAGTGGGCCCTGGGGCCCAAAATTAGTGAAGTGATGATTTCCGGGCCTCGGAGTCCAGGTGGGGGGCAGCGACACGGGGACGGGCTCAGGGGGGAAACCTCCACCCGGAGTCGGTGGTGCGCCACCGAGGCATCCGCGCTGGGCTCTCGACAGCAGAGCCGTGCGCTCCTGCGCGGGGTGGGCCATCGGCCCCCTATCTGCGAATGGGCGATTGTCAAGGGGCCCAAGGACACACAAATAAATACACACAAATAAAATGATTCCCCGTATTTTCCGATATTTTCTGGGTTTTTGTCTTCCGCCCAATTCCCATATTTTCCTATATTTTCTGGGGAATCGAGGATTAATTGTGTCTGTGTGTTTTTGTCCTCTCCTGTGATTGGGAGGCTGGTGTATCCCCGCCTGGGCCCTGCAGCCAACCCGTATCATTAGGATGCGGGACAAGGATGCAAGGGCCTTGGAGGCCCACGTGAACGTTTTCCAAAGGAGGATGGCCAGCGGAAGAGGCCAGGGATGGGCCGAAGGGGAAGGGATG